>CM033122.1:11812668-11919041 GCA_019321725.1 Paulownia fortunei | reverse complement strand
GATTCGCGAAAGCAGTTCATGGATGGATTCAAGATTCGCAAAGGAATTCGTGGAAAGAAAATGATTTGAACCATTTCTTGCATCTTCATCAGTCGAGTGCAAAAATTAAGGTAATGGTTTCTAAAACCTTATTGTTATAAGTATCAAAAAAATGCACAACTGAGTAATCATGAAGAGTTATGAGATTTTTTTAATTACATATGATGTCATGTTTGTTTTGTTTTTAAAAAAAATTCTGTTGTGTATACGCTTCCCGGGAATGTGCAAACCCAACAGTGGTATCAGAGCCAAGGTTCGTATGTTTTTGATATTTTTTTATTATGTTTATTTAATATATATGATTAATTAAAAATTTATATGTGTGATTGATTTTGAATCAATTAATTTCTTTATTTGAGATTAATTTTATTAATTATTTTAAATGTAAAAATATTTTTAAGAAATAAGACAAATTAAAAAATTAGATTTCTTGATTCAAGAATTTTAAGATTGTGGAATCTTGAATTTCTTAATCCAAGAATTTCAAGATTTGTGAAATCTTAAATTTCTTGAAACATGGCAAGAAATAAAAAATTAAAAAGGTTGATTTCTTGATCAAGAAAATTAGTTTTTTGATCAAGTTTTCAAGATTTCTTGTTCAGATAAAAAAATCAAGAATTCTTAGTGAGATCAAGAAACTAAGAAATCAAGATTTTGTGAAAACCTTGAAATCTTGTACAAAAAAAAAATTGGGCTACCGACCACCCAATGTGTGCATTGGGTGGGTTGTTAGTTGACTGGCATCGGGTCACCAATCAGCACCCGACCACTAGATAAGGGGGTACTAGGGCAAATGACGGGTGCCTCAGGTAACCCATCATGTGCATAGCCTACCACCTAATGGATTGCCTTGGGCTGTTATCCTAAACCATCTTGTTACTCAATTACTACGTGAAGTTTATGGTTTTTCATTTTGAAATTAAATGTTGATTTTAATTTTTGAAAAATTATTTTTCTTGAAAAAACTAGAATCTTGATCTCAAATTTAAAAGAAATTACACTTAACGTAATCGATAAATTTATATGCTTTCATTGTCATGTGATAACTTATATTAAGTATGCTAGTTGGATGATCATAGAGTTTAGGCCAATGTGATTGGTTTAATTTTGTGCACTTACTGGTTATTTTTTGGGTTTTAATTAAAATGAAGCCTATGAGTCTCGCATTTCTTTGTTTTATTCTTGATATACTTCTATCTCCCTCCTATATACCTCCCCTTGGAATTATTCCAAGGTTTTTTTTGAAGTTTTAGCAAATGTAATGAGAGTAGAATTAGGTGGTGAGGTGTATCTTTTTTTAATTTGGCGGATATTTTAAGAAGATGGAATGAAGATAGAGGAAAAGAAAGGAATCAAGGCCTATAAATGTATAAGATACATTTATGTAATAGATATTATATTTTAATTATCTCCCTTAGATTAACGTTGATCCACTTTAGCTTGAGTGGATTACATAGGATTAAAGGCTTATGATTATCCAATTATTTTAGTATGCATGCTGCATTTATTAAATGCTTCATTATGATGATGCTTGCCATCGTTAGGATATGAACATTAAATAAATAAGATAAGAAAATAATGAGATCTTATATAATAAATCTAGTATGACCCTCACTTGAAAATGTTTCAAGTTGAGAACCTTGATTGGTTCGATATCAAGCATAAATGGGCAATATTGAGTGGGATCCAATTATCCATGCCTTCCATCAAAAGTAGTGGCATGCTGATATGCTACCATATTTAGTTCGTTGGCCATGAGTCATGGGATGTGCTAAGTGTTGGCAAGCTGTGACCACTACTAAGTATTGAGATGCCCATGGGGTGGACTCATCCTTATCATTGGTTATGAATCATGGGACGTTTAGATACTCTATTACATAGATGTTTGATAGGTAATGCTTGACACTTAGTACCATATGGACTCATAAAATTGAGGTATATAGGATGAGGTCAGGCAAAATAGCTTGAGGGTTACAGGAAGATGCAATAGCTAATGTTGTTAGCTACTTTTAGTTTTATCATATGGGCTCATAAAATTGGGTTATGTGACAAGGCTAGTTGGACCTGAAGTCTACTAGGAAATTAGATTTTCTGAATTTTCATCTAGAGAGTGATGGGATTTGAATAAAATAGTAAGAGATATTTATGATTAAAGACCATATCATAAATGGATATTAATTGAAAGAATGCTTAAATTTCTGCCTCGCATAGGATAATTGTTATCGCTAGTAATTCCACATAAGATAATTTAGACAAACAAATAAACTTACTGGCTCAATCTATCTAAAAGGATAGATGTTTGTCACCATTTTTTATATTTAGGTCATCGAAAGAGGAAACACAAGTATTGACTTGTTCAGTTGAATTAAAAGGGGTTCTAATTCAAGTTTACACTTTGTTAATATCAACCATTAAGGTTGATAAATTTTTCTTGGGTATTAGATATCAGATATGATTCCATTTCTGCAAAGGGTTGCAGTGAATGACAAGAAAATGGAGACTAAGACAAAGGACGATCCTTAAGCTTGAGAATAAGGTAAGCGTTGCTTTATTAGCTATAGGAATATCTATTTAACTCTATATGGAATTATGATAATATTAGTTATTTGTCTTTGCTATATTAATAAATGAACTATTCAATCCCAATATTCTATGCTACATAATCAACAACTTAATATTAGAATTAGATAATCAAAACAATGCATACTTGTGGTAAGCAAGATTAGGTCATGTCTCTAAGCTAGATTATATAATCAAAATAGTGCACAAGCGAACTATTCTTACTTCATTATTCTAAGATCTTTTAAATCCATCAATGTAATCGAGGAAGAGAATACTAAGGTGGTAAGTTCTTGATTATCTAATGGAGTATTAGATTCTCACTTTAAGTGAATCAAAGTTGAGTTTCACCTATTTCCTCATTTATTCTGGGAATTCACCCTATAATTGACAATATTATTATCAAGTAAGAATACGGTGCATAAAATATCATATGAGATATGATGTGGCAAAAGACCCTTGCATACATACCTAAGGGTATAAAGGGGTCTACTTTTTTTAAGTGGTTAGTGAGAGATAAGATAGATGTGAATCTATCTTATGCAAATTTGTGGAGTATTTAAAGGAATCTAAAGGATACCATTTCTATGATTCCTTAGAACAAAGGAGTTTGTTTATAGGGATGCCATATTCTTGAGAAGAAGGAATTTCTATTGGATAGAAATAGCTAGATCAGAGAACTTGAAATAATTCAAGAACCACACTTTATCTCACAAATGGCAATGGTGTAAGAAAAAATTACTAAAACTTCTAGTACACAACCTCCAATGAGATCTGAAAGGATCTTGGGGCCATTTATATAATAAAAGCCTCTTACTAGAGAGCAGCAATGAGGATTTCCTTTTTGAATATTGATATAACTAAGGAGTAATGATGTATGACATCAATTCGGGGAGATGGAAAAATGCCATGCAATTCGAAATGGATTCCATGTATCTAACAAAGTTTGACCTTGATGGGCCTATTGGTGGGAATAGTTCCCATTAGCTGCAAATAGGTCTGCAAATATAAAATTATAGAACATGGTTAGGTGGCGACCTATAAAGGCACGATTGGTAGCGAAGTGTTATGCTCAAAGTCAAGGTGTTGACTGTTGAGGATATTTTTTACCAGATGTGATCTAAAGTCTATTTAGATCATGCTAGCTATATCTACGTATTATGACTACTAGATATGACAAAGGGATGTGAAGATTATTTTTCTCAATGGGGGTATTGAGAATGGGATATAAGTTAGGCGGCCAGAGGTCTTCATATCAAACAGAAGCAAGCAAATGGTTTGCAAACTTCAGAGATCCGTTAAAGACTCAAAATAAATTTTCCGAATGTGGAATATTGGATTCGCCAAGGCAATCAAATGGTTTGATTTTCTTAGGAATGTAGATGAACCACACATGTACAAGAGGGTTAGTGGGAGCATTGTAATCATTGTTATATTTTACATTGATGACATTCTACTCATAAAGATGATGTAGAAATATTGCAGTCAACTAAGACTTGTCATCTACTAAGTTCTCCATGAGAGATTTGATTGAGGATTAAGATCTATGGAGATAGATCTGAAATGATGCTTGGACTATCCTAAATCCAAGTATATAGATTAGATGCTAAAAAGGTTTAACATGAAAGAATCCTAGGAGAGATTCTTGTTTTTTGATTTATAGGATTTCTCTTTCGAAGTCCTTGTCCCCAAAGACATTTTGAAAGAAAGATAAAATAATGACTCACATACTTTATGCATCCTTGATAGGAAGAATAAATGTACATGATTTGATATAAAAAATGTTCTAAGTGTCATGAGCAGATATCCATCATTTTAATGGAAAAAACATCGGAAGTCGTAAAGACAATCTCTAGTACTTGTGAAACTCTAAGGATCTTTTCTTGGAGTATGGTTATAGAGAACTAAAACTAAGATACTTTATCTAGTTTTTAGTCCAAAGTAGATGATTTGAAGTCTATATCTAGATTTGTGTTCATCCTAAACAGTGGGACAATTAAATAGAAAGAGTTCCAACCTTGTAACAACAGTGGATTACACCACTATGGTTGAATACATTGGGGCATGCGATGCTGTAAAAAGGAATTATTTGGATTGAAAACTTAATCTAAGTGTTGGATGTAGTTCCAAATATTGTTGATTGAGTACTGGAGTACTACAATAATAATAAGGGCTATTGTGTAAGCAAAGAAGCTAAAGTCTTTATTAGAGTAGTGCCCAACGTACCAATTAGATTGTGCATCCTTATACTCTTGTATTTGTAAAAATAATCTTTTTCAAATCATATTAATAAAAAGGCAAATTTCTTTATCCTTAATTATTTATTGTAATTAGATAAAGTCCATAGACCAAACTTAACTACGGGGCATGATCACGCATAGACTCGCATATACAATGAATGCTTGCATGAGGAGGATATCTCGTTCCATGGACATTAGCATAGTGACGCTAGTACATGTATGCAGGTACTTGTTAGGAAACAAGTATACTGAATATACCCACTGGAATTTCTTAATTGAAAACTTGTTTGTCGAAATAAGAAATTCTATATTATGATAGTACAGGATTAGTATTTTGACTTGAGACATCATCATAGCCTTATACATGTCGTGTTTCATTTTGATGTGTCTTCTGATTGCCTGACAATCACAAAAGAGATACATTGGATGTTGCATTGATATGTATTGAGATTAATGAGTGGTCAACAAAGGATCCATTACTTTTCTAGTAGAACAAGTGAATCTTCTATATTTTCATAGTTCATGACTCAAAAGTCTTTGGATAAGGCAGGATGAATGTTAGACGATGATTTTCTAATAATCCATCGTGAGTCATTAAAACTTGAAATGGAATCATAGTTATTGAGCAATTAGGGTTTTGACTATTGATCCATGCCCAAGACTCAATCAGCAGATTAGTTAATGGAAAGACCTTATGTGTATGATACTCGTAATTAAAATAGGTTCACTCGCTATTTCATATAAGTCTAGGTAGTAATGATACATTTGCTAGGGGTTTCTCATGACTTGTGAGGTTTTTGAAATTAAGGAGTTAATTTCAAGCAAACTAATTAATTGAATTAATTAACCGGAATAATTATTATTCATAAGTTGCAAATGTTGCAAATCCACTGCTAGTTTAGTTGTGAAACTAAAAGGTCACACACAATTTGAGATGGAACATTTCTAATTTAGGAATTGATCTAAATGGTTGGATTTAATTAGTTAATAGAGATTAATTAATTGGGGGCTTAAATTAAGAAGTTGAATGAATTATTCAATTAAATAATTAGATTATTTAATTGGACCTAATAAGATTAAGGATCCCAATTGGAGTGAAATAATTATTTGATTCGATCAAATTAATTATGTAGTCTATAAAATAATTTAATTATTAAATTAATTTACTTAATTAAATAATTAAATTATTTAATTGGGTCTAATTTAATTAGACGGGGCTAGATAGAATTAATTAATTTGGGTAAGACAGTTAATTAGATTAATTGTAGGATTTATTTTTAAATCCAAGCCCAATTCACTAAGGCCTATTAGGAAAGGCCCATGAAAAAAAGAATGAAAAGTCAAGAGTTTGAAATTATTGGATAATCTTGAATATTTTCGAAAGATATGAAAGAAATAAAATTGAAAGAAGTTTTGATGAACCAAAATATCTTCTAACCAATGAAAAGGAGACACAAAATACCAAGAGTAGGACTCTTGAAATTTTGAACCCCCTATATATATCTCATGGCCGAAAATTATAGAATGGAGAAAAATCCTTTAATTTTCAGCCATTCAAAAGGGAGAAGAAAAATTATTTTCTTCAACCATCATTTTTCTCCATAAGTTCCATCTTTTATTTTTAAGTATTAATTCTTTTATCACTAGTTGATAATAGGAATTAATATTTTCATATACACTCCATAAACCAGATTAGAAAAGAAATTAGAATTACTAATGGAATTTTAATTTTGTGTTCTTGTTCAAAGTGTAGACTACTTTAGAGGGGAGACATTTGGATCCCTGTGAACCAAATTCAGAAAAGGGGCTAGCAATTGATTGTTTCATACCCTACAACAATCAAAGTGCATAAAAAGGTATAAATCAAAACTTTAATTATTTTATTACAACCATTGGAGATTGCGAAATCGTTAAAAATTGCATCGGATGCAGGGTATTACTATAATTGTTATGG
The DNA here is from genome assembly GCA_019321725.1 of Paulownia fortunei. NCBI lineage: Eukaryota > Viridiplantae > Streptophyta > Magnoliopsida > Lamiales > Paulowniaceae > Paulownia > Paulownia fortunei. Next base: position 11,912,249 of record CM033122.1, on the reverse strand, counting down.
TATGATATTTTAAAAAATTTTAATTTCCTATTGTGTATACCCCGGGATCACACAACTCAACAGTCTCATCAAAGGATCCAAGCATAAAAAAATAGTGATACCATGATTCTAAAAATCGATGGTAGAGGCAACATCTACATGGAAAGAGTTGCCTCGATAGAAAATATAGCACCCACTTATTTAATCTAAAATAAGTATTTGAAGAACATCTTGGGAAAAATGAGTCTTAATACGAGGGCAATTATCTCTAGGGCAAGTGGGAGATTATCAAAGTAGTGTTCAGCGAGCCAATTGATCTGGCAATCCTTATACTCTTGTGAACCAATCTTTTTCATATTAGTATCATTAAAATGATAATCTTTATCTTAAATTCTTTATAAGAGCTAGATGAAATCCTTAGATCACATATAGTTATTGGGCGTGGTCATGTATATGATGACGATTATAAAATATGCGTCAAAGGCTATAGTCTTAAAACATTTTAAATCAAGGATCAATGAGATGAGACATCATTGATCTTGTCGAGACTTGCACATACGATGCAGGTTTGAAAGGAGGATGTCTCGTTTCATGGCATTGGAGTGGTGGCACTAGTGTATATATGTGAGTGCTTGTTGATGAACAAGTACACTGAACTACCATGCATCAAAGTTCTGAATTGAAAATATTCTATTGTCAAATGGAAATTTCTTTATTACGATAGTATAAGAATTAGTTCTTGGACTTAAGGCACCATGGTAACCTTGTGCATGACATGTTGCACTTTGATGTATTTCCTAATTATATGAAATCTCAAGGATTTTACGTTGGATATAATATCTTCATATATGAGATTAATGAGTGAATATCCACACAAAGGATCCATTCCCTATCTAGATGAATAAGTGAATCTCCTATGTGTTCCACTGTACTTGATTTTAAAATCCTTGGCCAAGGTTGGATGGAAATTAGACGTGGGGTTTTTTAATTGTTTATTATCAAGTCAAGTTACTAGGAATGGATACATGTTATTAAGCTCTTGGGGTTTCGAATAATCATCTATGCCCTAGGCTCAATTGGGAGATTAGATGGCAGAAGGATTGTACTTACATGGTATTCATAATTGGAATAGGTTTGCACCTTCACCTAAGACTAGGAGTAATGATGCATTGCCAGATGTTTTCCATGACTTGTGTGTTCTTGGAATTAATGGGTTAATTTCAAAAGAATTAATTAATTAGATTAATTAATTAGAATAATTAATTATTCAACTATAAGCCCACGCTAGCTTAGAATGAACCTAAGTGGTCACACACTAAGTTAGAAAGAGTACACTTCTAACTAGAACATATCCAAGGGTTGAATCAAATTAATTAATGGAGATTAATTCATTTGGGGCTCAAAATTAATTTAAGGAGTTAAATTAATTTATTCAATTAAATAATTTAATTATTTATTTAGACCTAATAAAATTAAAGAACCCATGTGGAGCTAATTAATTAATTAATATGATTAAGTAGGGTATAAATTAATTTAAGGAGTTGAATTAATTTATCCGATTAAATAATGTAGTTATTTAATTGGATCTAATATGATTATGAGTCCTATATATGATCAAGTTAATTAATTGATATGATCAATTAATTAAATTGGGAAAAAGTTTGTGAATTATCAAATTATTTTTAATTTTTTGAGTCATAGAGGTTCTTTCAACTTCAATGATTAAAATTAAGCATGAATAATGCGGTTTGATTGATGATGGGTGTTGTTTTGGACTTCGATGTTGTTATTTGGTTAATATATTTTTTTGATAATTATACTCAATTTTTTTTGCACAAATAGTTATGTTATTTAGTGTGAAGACAATCATATCAAAATAGAAAGTTCTTATTCCCTCGCTCTAATCATCATTTGGATCTTCAACATGTAAGGGTTGAGTATTAAAACTTTTCTTTTTAGTCTGTCGAGGCAAACGACTGATAGTGCACCACTAGAAAAATGATTAAGGCATTAGACTTTCTAGCACCATTGCCAAATTAGCTTGTTCCCCATGTGATGTTCCAAGAGAACAGCCCCCTAGTGAGCCACTTTGAGCCTTTCAATAAATAAAATCGTTTTACCTAGCCTAAATACACTATTATCCAACCTTTGTTCTAAAAATGATTTGGAGTTTAAGAGACATTCCATTGACAGAGTGAACTTGCAAAAGAAATTTAGGTTGGAGTAGAAGATAAGTGTGTGGGAGTTTCTCTAAAAAAAATAAAATAAAATAAAATTTGCAAAGTACTAAAAATATTACGAGTTGCAACTAAAAATGAGATATTTCAAGATGGAAAAAAAAGATGAAGAGGGGTCTAATTCAATAATAATAGACTCCAATGTCAAAATTTGTGGAGTTTGAGAATTCTTTATCGAAAAACTCTATATCTCTAATTCCGTAAAATTTTTAGAACCTTTCTTGCATTCTATCATTTTATTTTTTAGCCCCATCACTACCCTTTAGCCTCATTTTACAACTTTTGTTGAAGATCTTTTGATTTCGTATGGTGCCTTCAGTGTAGTGGAAATTTGCACCAAATGAAGAGCTTATGATGTTTAACTTTTCCATTAGAGATTGAGTGATGGTTTTTGTAAGGTTCTATGAGAATTCACTTATTGAAGCATGTATAGTTTCATCACTGTTGACATTAACTATCCACACACACACTTGAGTATGCTTATTGTGGAAATGTATTGACTTTTGAATGACTAAGAGTTATACTCAACACTTGTTTGATTTCATTTCCATATTACTTTGTTACTTACTGAAAATAATAGTTAGAAGATAGTTATCATAGGTGTTTGTGGGTATCACCGCTGAAAACCCTTACGAAACTATAACTCATCCTCTATGGGCCACCTAGGGATTTAAAGCTTGTTAAATATGTTAAATGCAATCATAATTTCATACGAAAGTGGATTACTTTAGGTTTGTTTTAGACTTGCTCGAGGACAAGCAAGGGTTAAGTGTGGGGAATTTGATAAGTGCATATTTTGACATATTTTGTATCAAACCCTTTATACTTTTCTTACTTTATTATTGTTAATATTATTATTTTATTAATGTTTTGTGTTAGAAAATTAATAAATATAAAAATATTAAAAGAAGCATGTTTCCAAACTTGTGCAACTTTTGTATTTTTAGCATAACTTCATGATCAAAAGCTCTATAAACCTAAATCTTACTTCATTTGAAAGCCAAGAGATAGAACTATAATGTTTCTATTAGAACCTCAATTCAATTCAATCTTGATTATAGCAGAAAGTTCGTTCAAGTAGTTGCACAAAATGGATCACCAAAAATTTGGATAAGAGTTCAATCCAATATTGACTTATTTGACCAATTAGGTCATACCAAATTGCTTTTGGGCTGAACTTTGGATATGTTATACACAAGAGTAAATAAACAAGTTTTCTGAAGACAAGATAGTTAGAAAATGTGTCAAAATAGTGAAAACATAGGCATTAAGATAGCTCGTGGACATGATTTGATAATTTGACCATATCTTCACTATCCGATAACAAAATTTGACAAATGATATATGAAAATATATCAGCACCAAAAGATCTACAACTTTTGTTCTTTACTCATATTTGTTTGGCCTTTAATATACTCCAAGTACTATAAATAGGTTATGTATTAAGCTTGTAAGAGAGGGGGGGTAGAGGGTTTATTTAGGCTAAGTTTTTTAGTTTATATGTTTTCTAATAATGTAAGTTTTCTAGTAGTAATAAAAATGCATTCTCTAGTTTTTTTTTCTATTTTTAGTCTTTCCTGCTTTTATTATGTCTTTCTAAATTTTATTTTGTTGAGGAAAAAGGGTGAACCTCTTGATGGAGGAAGAAGAATGGTTATAAGGATAGAAAATATTTAAGTATGTTGTATTATTATTTTGAGTTTTGATCTAAACTCTACTTGTTTTGTAGTGATTCTTGATTTATGTATCTCCAATGACACAACAAATACTTGGGTTCATTTAGCTTATTTCACGGTTCTACCCCACCGACTGCTAATGTGAAACCTTAATTTGTTGTTGACAAAGGTGTGTATAAATGCTTGATCTCATAAATAAGTGTTGACGTTAAGAGATAATTTACAAATAGTAAAACAATATCATGATTACCTTATTGTATGGGTAATTTGATAATATCTTCCCATTGAAACTTTCAATATGTATGGATTCTAATAGTGGCAATTAAGAGAAGTAAAAAGAATAAATAACCGTTTCTCTATCCAAAATTTAAAAGTGGATCTCTAATCCTCAATACTTTTATTACTTTAGTTACAGCATACATTAATTTTTCATATATTTTGAATCACATAAATCCTATTTTTTTTTTAATTATAATCATGAATTCTTCAAACAACTTCTCTTTGGATCGACCTCGAACTCACGAGAAATTTATTACTTAATACAACTTGCACTTGGGTTTGCAACATTAAAGTACAATTAAAAATGAATTTAATACCAGATATTAAATAATTTACCTCATAAATAACAAATAAATAATAAATTAATTAATAGATAAATATATAAAAAATTATATATCATTGTACACCAAAATAAACTATATTAAAAATAATAATTAAAATAAAAGATAATTACATTTTATTTATTTTTATTTTAGTATAAAATATACCAAATAATAAATAAACTATCTAATAAAAACTAATTAATTAATAATTAAAATAAAATATAAATATCTAAATAAATATACATCATTATACATAAAAAAATATAAATACATTTTCAAACATATATAATATATTGTAATTAATAACAAACTTAATAGTTCAATTTTTCTTATAGAAAACTATATATTAACATTATTATCTTTACCAATACAAAAGTGTATAATATGTTGGTAGTGTATTATCTAAACAATATATATTACTTAGCCTAATTTTTAAATTATAACATACTACAATAAATAAGTCAAATTACTTTTATTTTATAACTAAAATACAAATTACAACTCTTATTCCTATACATATACCTACTCTTATAATAGTAGAGTCTAATAAAGTGATTTGCATAGTCATGAAATATTAACCATAAGTAGTTAATTATATATTTAATATTATTTTTTGGGAGTTATAACAATTAATTAGGGATCCTAACATATTAAAAAATAAAAATAAATGTCAATGTCTTTCGATTATTAATAGTAGTTATACGTTAATATATATATATATATATGCTTATATGTTGTAGTGTATATTGTATTTATGGATAAATATCTAAACAATATATATTACTTTAGCTTAATATGTGAAAGTCTTCTATTCAATTTGATAAAATAATATATGGTATTTTTGTTTTGTATTTGTTGATAAACATCTAAAGAAATATTATTACTTAGCTTAATATTTGAAATTCTAGAAATAATTTATAGAAAATATATTTTATTTGAATATTATTCTAGTATTTTGTATTAACATACATTATTCAAAAATAAATATATGAATACATTTTTTGAGTATTTACATAAATATATTTTATACACAAAAATAAATATATAAATACAGTTGCAAACATACATAACATATTACAATTACATATGAAGTTAATAGTTTAATTTTTCTCATAATAAAATAGAAATTATCTTTTATTATCTTCACTAATATAATAGTGTATAATATGTTGTAGTGTATGTCATAAATTATCTTTGTTAATATAATAATATATAATCTTATTATGTTTTATCATATATAACTAATTATCTAAACAAGTAAATAAATATAAATAAACTTTTTTGAAATTAAACTATATATTATCATTTATTATCTTTGCTAATGCGATAGTATATAATACGTTATAGTGTATATTGTATTTATAGGTAAATATCTAAACAATATATATTACATGGCTTAATATTAAAATTCTAATATTAATTTATGTAAAATAATATTAGGTATTTAAACATTGTATTTAAGTATTTTATATGAAAGTATAAACAACTATTAGAAATTCTACAAATAATTTACATAATATATATTTCTTATTAAAATAATGATTTTAATATTTTATACAGATATAAAAATAAATATATGAATACATAATGGGCATATACATATATCTATATATTAATATAATATATTTTATACAAAAATGCATAATATTTATTATGTTTTGATAGATAAACATCTATTAGAAATTCTACACATAATTTACATAATATATATTTCTTATTAAAATAATGATTTAAATATTTTATACAGATATAAAAATAAACATATGAATACATAATGGGCATATACATATATCTATATATTAATATAATATTTTTATACAAAAATACATAATATTTATTATGTTTTATTTGTATTAATGGAAGTACATTCTATCTTTATGTCTAAATATCTAAATAGAGATATATCATTATAAACAAAAATAAATACATGAATAAATTTGCAAACATATATAATATATTACAATTAACAATGATAACAATGAACTTAATAGTTTAATATTATGTGTATCTTATATACAAATAAGTATTTCTAATTTTTAACTATATATTATCATTCATTATCTTTACCAATAATAGGGTATTTATAGATAAATACATATTACTTAGCATAATATTTGGTATTAAGCATTGTATTTTAGAATTATATATATGAAAGTATATAAATATGAAATATATTAAACTTTATTAGTTTCCTAGTATATAGCTGTATTTATAGATAAATATCTAAAGAAATATTATTACTTAGCTTAATATTTGAAATTTATGAAATGACTTATATTATATATTTTTTCTTTAAACATTATTCTAGTATTTTATATTGATATACATTATAACAAAAATAATATATGAATACATTTATGGGCATTTATGGAAGTACATTTTATCTACTATATTTTATATTAATGTATAATACAATTATTAATGAATAAATAATGAATAAATTAAAAGAAGAGTATCTATAGGGCAATTACATGTATATATTAATATATTATATTTTATACATATTAATATCTATTAAATTTTATTTATTTTTATTACTATTTTAACATAATGTGTAGTATAATTAAAATTAAATAAATTATCATATAAATAATAAACATAAGAAAATAAAAGATAAATATCTAAAGGGAATTTGCATATATATATATATATATTGATATATTATCTTTTATACATATAAATAGTATCTAATATATTTTAATTAAATTCAAGGAAAAATATTTTTATCTACAATATTTAATACAATGTATTGTACAATTAAGAACGAATTTAATACCAGATATTAAATATATTACCTTATCAATAACAAATGTATAATTAAAAAATTAAAAGATAAGTATAAATAAATATATCATTGTACACCAAAATAAATATATAAATGCATTTGCAAACATATATAATATATTAACTTTAATAGGTTAATTATATTTTATTTATTTATGGAAGTACGTTTTATCTACTATATTTATTACAATGTATAGTACAATTAAAAATGAGTTTAACAGTTTGGAATTATGTTTACCAAATAATAAATAAATTATCTTTTAAATACTAAATAATTACTAAATAAATTAAAAGATAAATATCTAAATAAATATATATCATTATATACAAAAATAAATATATAACTACATTTGTAAACATATATAATATATTACATTTGAAAACAAACTTAATAGTTCATTTTTTCTTATATTAAACTATATGTTGACATTATTATCTTTACCGAGACAAAAGTGTATTGTATGTTGATAGTGTATATCATAATTATAGATATATATCTAAAAAGATATATTACTTAGCCTAATTTCTAAAATATAACATACTATAAAGAAATAAGTAAAGTTACTTTTATTTTATAACTTCAAAATACAAATTATAACTCTTATTCCTATAACTATGCCTACTCTTGTAATAATAGAGTTTAATAAAGTAATTTACATAATCATGAAATATTAACCATATGCAGTTAATTATATATTTTATAATATTTTTTAAAAGTTATAACAAATAATTAGGGATCCTTACATCATTAAAAAATAAGAATAAATAATAATAAATGTCAACGTCTTTTGATTGTTAATAGTTATTTTTGCATTAATATACTTATATTTTGTAGTATATATTGTATTTATGGAAAAATATCTAAACAATATATATTACTTTAGCTTAATATTTGGAAGTCTTTTATTAATTTATACAAAATAATATTTGGTATTTTAGTTTTGTATTTGTAGATAAACATCTATTCAAATATTATTACTTAGCTTAATATTTGAAATTCTAGAAATAATTTATATAAAACATATATTGTATTTGAACATTATTCTAGTAATTTTATATTGATATACATTATTCAGAAATAAATATATGTATACATTTATGAGTATTTGCATATATATATTTTACACACAAAAACAAATATGTAAATACAGTTGCAAACATATATAATATACTGTAATCAAATATGGAATTAATGAATTAATTTTTCTCATACTAAAATATGAATTATCATTTATTATCTTCACTAATATAATAGTGTATAATATGTTGTAGTGTATGCCATAAATTATCTTTGTTAATATAATATTACATAGTTTTATTATAGAATAGTGTATAATACGTTATAGTGGATATTATATTTATAAGTAAAATTCTAAACAATATATATTACATGGCTTAATATTTCAAATTCTACTATTAGTTTATATAAAATAATATTAGGTATTTAAACATTGTATTTAAGTATTTTATATGAAAGTATATGAATATTGAATATAATAAAGTTTAATTTACTAATGTTACAACTATATTTATAGATAAACATCAATAAGAAACTCTACAATTAATTTACATAATATATATTGTATTAAAATAATGATTTTAATATTTTATATAGATATAAAAATAAATATGAATATGTAATGGGCATATACATATATCTATATATTAATATTATATACTTGATACAAAAATATATAATTTTTGCTGCAATTTTAAAGTTGCAAATTCAAGTGCAGATTGTACTAAATAATAAATTTTTCATGAATGCGAAGTCGATTCATAGGGAAGTTGCTTGAAGAATTTTAAAAAAATGGGATTTATGTGATTCAAAATATATAAAAAAATTTAATATATGATGTAACTAAAAGAAAAATCAAAGTAATAAAAGTATTGATAATTAGGGATTTACTCTTGAGTTTTGGATAAAAAAATGACTATTTATTATTTTTACCTATTTTAATGCCACTATTGGAATTCATAGGTTCCAATGGAAAGATATTATCAAATTGATCATGCAATAAGGTAATCATGATATTGTCTTACTTTTTGCAAATTATCTATTAACGCCAACACTTATTTATGGAATCAAGCATTTATGCACACCTTTGTCAACAACAAATCAAGGTTTCACATTAGCAGTTGGTAGGGTAGAATCGTGCAATAAGTTAAATGAACCCAAGTATTTGTTGTGTCATTGGAGATACATAAAACAAGAATCACAACAAAACAAGTAGAGTTTAGATCAAAACTCAAAATAATAATACAACATACTTAAATATTTTTACCCTTATAACCGTTCCTCTTCCTCCATCAAGAGGTTCACCCTTTCTCCTCAACAAAATAAAAGTTAGAAAGACATAATAAAAGTAGCAAAAATTAAAAATGGAAGAGAAACTAGAGAATGTATTTCTATTACTACTAGAAAACTTAAATTACTAGAAAACATATATTACTATTAGAAAACTTAGCCTAAAGAAAACTTCTACCCTTCTTCTCTTACAAGCTTAATAATGACCTATTTATAGTACTTAGAGTATGCTAGAGACTAAACATATAATGGAGGAGTTAATCAAGAAGTATGTTAGTTTCCAAGAGTTGGTAAGTTGTTACACCAAATTCTCAAAATTCTCACCTACCCAATTGAATTGCATTTTTAGGTCTGATACAACTAGATTTTAATGATGAATAAAAAGAACAAAAGTTGTTGATATTTTGGTGCTATATATTTTCATATATAATTTTTCAAATTTGGTTGTCGGATGAAGGAGATATTGTCATTTTTATTGAATCATGTCCAAGAGCCGTCCTTTAACAGTAGTAGCACATTACAATATATATTTTTACCATTTTATCATATTTTTTCACCATGTTGTCTTCATAAAACTTGTTTATTTACCTTTTATGTATAATATATCCAAATTTTAGCCCAAAATCAATTTAAAATTAAGAGATATGACCCAATTAGTTAAATAAGTTAATATTGAACTGAACTCATATCCTAATTTTTGGTGATCCATTTTGTGAAACCAATAGGATGAATTTTTTGCTAAAATCAAGACTGAATTAGGTTGAGCTTCTAACAAAAATGTTGTAGTTCTATCTCTTGGCTTTCAAATGAAGCAAGATTCAGGTCCATAGTACTTTTGATCATGGAGTAGTGCCCAAAATACAAAAAATTCACGAGTTTAGAAACATGCTTCTTTTGATCTTTTTATATTCTTTGATTCTCTAACACAAAATATTAATAAAATAATAATATTAACAAGAATAAAGAAATAAAAGTATAAAGGATTTGATACAAAAGTATGTCAATATGCACTTATCAGATTCCCTCACACTTAACCTTTGCTTGTCCTCGAGCAAGCCTAAAACAAACCTAAATTAATCCACTTTCGTAGGAAATCACGATTGCATTTAGCATATGCACAAACTTTTAAACCTCTAGGTGGCCCATAGAGGTTGAGTTATAGTCTCGTGAAGGTTTTCAATAGTAATACCCATAAACACCTATAATAACTATCTTTCAACTTTTATTCTCATAAAGCAACAAAGTAATGTTGAAATAAAATCAAACAAGTGTTGAGTTTAACTCTTAGTCATTCAAAAATCAATATATTTCCACAATAAGCATACTCAAATGTGTGTATGGACAGTTAATGTCAATAGTGATAAAACTATACATACTCCAAATAAGTGAATTCTCATAAAACCTTATAAAAACCATCACCCAATCTCTAATGGAAAAGTTAAACATCATAGGCTCTTACTTTGATGCAAATCTCCACTACACTGAAGGCACCACATAAAATCAAAAGGTTTTCAACAAAGATTGTAATGGAGCAAAGAGTGGTGATGTAGCTAAGAAATAAAAGGATAGAATGCAACAAAAGTTCTAAAAAATTCATGAAATTAGAGATATAGAATTTATTGATGAAAATTTCTCAAACTCCACAAATTTCACACTGGGGTCTATTGTTATTGAATTGAACCCCTCTTATTCATCTTGCAACATCTCATTTTTAGTTACAACTTGTAGCACTTTGTAATTTTATTTTTTTTCTTTTTATTTTTTTATTGTTGTTTTTCTTTTTTTGTTATTGTTTTTTTTTTAAAGAGAAACTCCCCCACACTTATCTTCTATTCCAACCCGAATTTCTTTTGTAAGTTCAAACTGTCAATTGAATATCTCTTAAACTCCAATCATTTTTAGAATATTTAGCTTAAGTAAAAAGATATGGTTATAAAAAAAATTATTTATAAAAGGCTTAAAGTGATTTATTAGGGGGATGTTGTCTTAAAACATCATATGGGGAACAAGATGATTTGGCAATGGTGCTAGAAAACCTAATACCTTAATTATTTTTCTAGTGGTGCACTATCAATCATTCACCTCGACAGACCAAAAGTAAAAGTTCTAATACTCAACCCCTACATGTTGAAGATCCAACTGATGATTAGAGTAAAGGCATAAGAACTATCTATTTTAACATAATTGTCTTCACACTGAATAACATAACTATTTGTGCAAAATAAAATTTGAGTATAATTATCGCAAAAATATATTAACCAAATAACAACATCAAAGTCTAAAACAACACCCATCATCAATCAAACCATATTATTCATATTTAATTTTAATCATTGAAGTTGAAAGAACCTCTACGACTCAAAAAAAAAATTGGTAATTCACAAATATTTGTTAAAACAGTCACAAACCTATCATGTTATGCAAAAAATAGGGGTGTTTCTCAAGAGTGTTACAATTACCCTTTACTTAGCCACCATTTTTCATGCTTTCAACGGACCCATAAAAAAAACACGCTTGATATTTTTTTTAAATACTAGAAAAACACACATTGAACATACAAGTTATTATATCAACTATCCCTCCCCCCAACCTAATCGAGATATTGTCCCCAATGTAAAAAATAGATAGAAAAGTAGAGTTTGAAAGATATTACCTGAAGTGTGGCTAATAAAGCTGAAACAAAAAAAAATACATACTATTAGATAAAATCATTAACAATAAGTATCACAGACTAAGAGTCAAATTCAATTTGCATTTTTTACCATTGTTCTTGTTGGACCAATCCACATTGGCCAAGGCTAGATCAGGTTCTAGCACATATGCTAGAAGTTGATCAATCAGTTGGTCAGGTGTTGGAGCAGAAATGAGGATTCTTCTTGTAGACGGTGAAATAAAATTTTTTTCACAACATGATCTACAAAAGATAGCAAACCATCATAAAAACTATTAACATTAAGAATACTGTTAGAGTAGGATGCACAACGCCCCAATTAGATTGGGTGTATTATACTCTTTTACTTTTGTAAAGACAATTTTATTGGGAATCATATTAATAAAAAGGCATTTTATTTATCTTATGTCTTGCATTTTTTATTTCTGTACATTAGATAAAGTCCTTAAACCAAATTTAGCTACGGGGCATGGTCGCGCATATGATGGCAATCATGAAACATGCCTCTAAGGCTTTGGTCTTAAATAAGTTTTGAGTCGAGAGCTTTTTGAGATGGGACATCAAATAGCTCAATAAGACTCGTACATATAATGCATGCTCGTGAGACGAGGATGTCACATTCCATTGGCATTAGCGTAGAGACGTAAGTGTATGTATGTGGGTGCTTGTTAGGAAATAAGTACACCGAATATGGACCGCAAAAATTTTTAGTTGGAGGCTTTGCCCGTTGAAATAAGAATTTTTGTGTTGCGATAGTACACGACTAGTCCTTAGACTTGAAGCACGATGGTAGCCTTGTGTGCATCCTGCAGCACTTTGATATATTTTCTGATTGCTTGACAATCACAAAGATGGTATGTTGGGTGTTGCACTGGTGTGCATGGAGGTTTGTCAGTGGCCAACATAGAATTCGACACTTGTCTTTTTAAACAAGAGAATCTTCTGTGTTTTTATAGTTCGTGATTCAAAACTTTGACCAAGGTAGTATGAATTGTGATTCATAAAAAATTATTGGAACTTGAAATGGGATCACAGTTATTGAATCATTTAGGGTTTCGACTTATAATCCATGCCTTAGATTCAATCAGGAGATTAGTTATCGAAAGAACCGTATGTGTATGGTACTCACAACTGAAATAGGTTTACTCGCTATTTCACCTAAGACTAGTTTGCCATGATTACTTGCTAGATATTTTCATTGATAGTGACGTTCTTGGAATTAAAGAGTTGATTTAAGCTAATTAATTAATTGAATTAATTAATTGGAATAATTGTTATTCATAAATTGCAAATGTTGCAAGCCCACTACTAGTTTAGTAGTGAACTTAAGAGGGTCACACATCTTTATGGAAAGTAACATTTTTAACTTTAGATTTTATCCAATGGTTGGAAATTAATTAATTAATAATGATCAATTAATTAATTAAGGGTTCTATTTAATTTAATGGTTAAATTAAATTATTCAATTAAGTAATTGGATTATTTAATTGGACCTAATTTGATTAGGAAGCCCAATTAGAGTAAATTAAATTAATCAATTGGATTGATTAAATTGGGATTGAATCAATTGAATTGATTTGGGGATTTTTGAGTCCAACCCCAAAATAAATATGGATCACTTAAGAAACCCACTAAAGTATAAAGAGAATAAATTAAATAAATATGATTTATTTAATTAACATATTTATAGATAAATAAATATAGTGACCAATTTTATGGGATAAAATAGGCCACTAAGATTTAATTTATATATAAATATAATTATAGTATATATATATATGATATATATCTATCTTGATATTATTTGAAAAGTTCAAATTAATATCAACAATGTATGTAGACAATTTTGATGATTAATGTAGTCTCAAATTAGTCCACATACAATAGGAGAGAGAAAAGAGAAGAGTTTTTGGAAGATTTGAAATTTTTCCAAGATAAAGTTTTGAAATAGTTCAAAATTGAAAAACTTTCCAATAGTTGAAAAAGGATTAAAATTTTCAGTCCTATATATATAGGGATGAAAATTACATAATCAGCTCAAAAAAAATTGAGCAAAAAACAAATATATATATTTTTTTAAATCTTCTATTTTTACTTCCAACAAAAGAAAAGAAATAAAAAGAAAATCAATTTCTTGTTATTCTCTTCATATTATTGTTTCAAGAACTTAAAGAATCAATCTTTATTGTTCTTGAAAATATACTCCGATTCTAGATTAGTAAACAATTAAAAGGATACTAGCGAATCCTTTTGATTGGTGTTGCTCTTCCGTATTGTGGACCTGATAGAAGGGAGACACTTGGATCCCTACGAGTTTTGATAATCCAGAATAAGCAATTGATTGCTTCATTCCCTACAACAACCGGAGTGCACGAAAGGTATAATCTAATTTTATATTTATTTATATATTCACTTGAATAAGCGCAATCGTTAAAATCGCTTTTAAATCAAAGGGGTTAAATTTATGTTTGATAAAAAATTTAATTTTTCATTGCGTATACCCCTACGATTATAGCAAACCCAACAAATACCTATAGGTTTTTTGGGAATATTGAGTTGTGCCCAAGAGATAACTTGGAATAATTCCTTTAGTGTACCAAAATCACCAGGTAGAATAATGAATGCATCTGCATTGTTTAACATATTAGGCATTCTGTCCTGAATATGTAACACTTTTAGCTCATCTCCAATGGTCATACATGTGATATTTTGTACTATTAAAAATTTTGGAATAACTTCCAAAACTTTGGCACCTCCTACACAAGCAGAAATAGCAACACTCCCCATTAACCCCAAACTGTCTTCTCCATACACTAAATGGATTTTTCTTTTTGCTAAAGTTCTACCAAGGTTGTTGGCTGCCCCCTATAAACTAACCATTTTTTCCTGGATTGGATCCACAAAAGACACCAATGCAGTTGAATTTACAAGTCGAACATTTTTCTTATTTTCTTATTTTTTTATTTTCATTTATTTATTTATTTATTTTTTTGAAAGTAAGTTGTGCAAAAATAAAGTGAGTACGGTGTTATTTATTGAGGTTGAACAGGGAATGCATTTATTGCATGCATTTTTCTTTTATTAGAAAGGTTGAAAATAAGGACACACAAAATTTAAAAATTACCTACTTACATGTGAATGTACATAAAGTTGTGATTGTGGCTCACATGTTCCTTTGGTTTTACGTCTAGTAATGGCTTAAACGCCCTCTATGGGTCGAGGATATATTTTCTATCTAGTTTTTTTATAAATTGGCAAATAGAGTCTTTTAATATCAGATTTCCAAAACTATAAAGCTCATATTCATTTCGAAAGTGATCCCATAAATCAAGAATTACACATTATACTAATCTACATAAATGCGTCTTAAGAGTCAATATAACGTGATCTAAAGACTCCTTACTCAGTGTGATACCTGAACCTCTCACTACTCATCTGGTCAAATATAATTCATGCATTACATGTTAATTGCGTGCTATTTGCATTGATATGACATCATGTAATTCATTTTATTTTATATGGCATTAAACTTAATTTTGAAGCTCTCATACGGTATTGATTATCGAATCCCCTAACCTAATTGGTTAATTCTACATTTGGATAAGAAGTAAGGAGGAGCAAGTTGAAACTTAAAATTGTGCATATGTGAGCTTAACTCATGTTTTGATTTCAATTCTTGAATTATTTGAGGTTTTATGATTTATAAAGCTTCTATAATTGTTTATAACCTTGTTAAGATATTATTTATGGTCTTATAATTCACAAAAGAAGGATTTTTAGTTGCAAAATCCCAATAGAAATCACTAGGGATAGAAACTGTATATAATTGCTGGTTTTTTGTTTTTAAAGCTTTATATAGGTATAATTGATAAGTGCATATTTTGAAATATTTTTATATCAAATCTTTTATACTTTTCTTACTTTATTCTTGTTAATATTATTGTTTTATTAATGTTTTGTGTTAGGAAATAAATGGAAGCATATTTCCAAACTTGTGCAGTGTTTGTAATTTGAGCATAACTTCATGATCAAAAGCCCTATGACCTGAAGCTTATTTCATTTGAAATTCAAGAGATAGAGGTACAATTTTTCTGTTGGAAGTTCAACCCAATTCAGTTTTGATGATAGCAGAAAATGCATCCAAGTAGTTACACAAAATGGATCACAAAATTTGATCAGAGTTCAGTCCAGTATTGACTTATTTTATCAATTAGGTTATATCTCTTGAGCCCAAATTTATTTTGGACTAAATTTGGATATGTTATACACAAGAGGTGAATAAACAAGTTTTCTGCAGACAAGATGGTGTGAAAATGTGTCAAAATGGTAAAAACATAGTCTACAATTGCTGCTGCTGTTAAAAGATGGCTCTTGGACATGACTCGATAATTTGACCGTATCTCCTTCATCCGACCACCAAATTTGAAAAACAATATATGAAAATATATCTTAAAAATCTGGTTGTCTCTGACTAAAAAATGCAATTCAATTCAGTGGGTGAGAAATTGGTGTAACAACTTACCAACTTTTGGCAACTAGCATACCACTTAATTAACCCCTCCATTATTTGTTTGGCCTCTAGCTTACTCCAAGTATTATAAATATGTCATGTATTAAGCTTGTAAGAGAAGGGGGTAGAGGGTTTCTTTAAACTAAGTTATCTAGTTTGTATGTTTTCTAGTATTATAAGTTCTACCAAGTTATTGGTTGCCCCTATAAACTCACCATTTTTTTTAAGATTGGATCCACAAAAAATACAAATGTAATTGAATTTGCGAGTTGAAGAATCTTCCATTTTTTTTATAATTTTTTTTTTCTTTTTGAAAATAAGTTGTGCAAAAATAGAGTGAGTGTGGTGATATTTATTGAGATGTCAATAGGGAATGCATTTATTGCATGTCGTTTTCTTTTGTCAAAAAAGTTGAAAATAAGGACACATACAAAATTTAAAAATTACCTACTTATACATAAATGTACATGTAGTTGTGATTGTGGCTCACATCTTCCTCTGGTTTTACGTCTAATAATGGTTTAAACACCCTCTATGGGTCGAGGATATGCATCCCATCCAGTTTTCTTATAAACTGGTAGATAGGGTCTTTTAATGTCAGATTCCCAACACTATAAAGCTCATATTAATTTCGAAAATGATTCCATAAATCAAGAATTGCACGTTGTACCAATCCACATGAATGCATCTCAAGAGTCAATATAATGTGATCTAAAAACTCCTTACACAGTCATCCATAACAAATTTAAGTTTATCTTCTCAATTTTTAGAGACTATTCCTAAAAAACGACACTTTTGTTGCAAGTCCATCTAGCATAATTATGACAAACTTTCATTTTTTTCCCCATTCATTTTTTTGAATATGTACTTTTACCAAAACCAGGCATGTATCTAGTAAACAAACCTGGAAACTCATGTGAAAACTCACCTGTTCTTACCTTTACTTCAATTATCCATCGTATGTCCTCCGGGATGCCCTTGTGCATAAGCATCCTCAATCTTTCAATCCTAATTTTATAAATTTTCAAAATTGCATTTTTAGGAAGAAAAGAAAATCACTTTTTGAGAGTTAGAAAAACGTCACCCATTTTGAAAAGAACAAGAAAAGAAAAAAGAAAATTTGTACAAATATCTTAGTTGTTTGGAAAACTGACAAGTCCGACTTTTATAACCACGGAATACCGTTATCCGTCATTTAACTGGGAAAAGAAAAATAAATAAAATAAAAGAAAGAAAAAAATAAAATATTTCTAGAAATGGTTTAACTCTTTGTTCATTTACTTTGAATATGTTACCATTTTTAGGATTCTCAATATCAATCGCCCCATAAGGATATACTTTTTTTACAACAAAAGGACCACTCCACCTTGATCTCAATTTTTCAGGAAACAAATGCAATCGAGAATTATAAAGCAAAACCTTTTGACCAACTTCAAATATTTTTTTTGAAATTTTATTATCATGAAAATCTTTGATTCTTACTTTATAAATTTTAGAATTCTCATATGCATCATTTCTCAGTTCTTGAAATTCATTGATTTGCAATTTGCTCAATTTTGAAGCTTCATCAAGGTTGAAGTTAAACATTTTGATTGCCCAATAAGCTTTATGTTCAAATTCAACAGGTAAATAACAAGGTTTTTCATAAACTATCCTATAAGGAGACATGCCTAATGATGTTTTGAAAGCAGTTCCATATGCCCAAAGTGTATCGGTAAGTCTGAAAGACCAATCTTTATGGTTTGGGTTAACTGTTTTCTCCAAAATTTATTTTATATCCCTATTTGCAAATTCAACTTGTCCATTTGTCTAAGAGTGATAAGGGGTTATAACTTTATGTATGATTCCATATTTTCTCATTAAAGTTTCAAGAACTTTGTTACAAAAATGTTTTCCCCCATCATTGATAATAGATTTAGGAATTCCAAATTGACTTAAAATATTCCTTCAAAAATTTTATCACTATTTTGTGATCATTGTTTCAACAAGGAATTGCCTCGATCCATTTTGAAACATAATCTATGGCAACCAATATGTAAAGAAAATCAAATGATAATGAAAATGGCCCCATAAAATCAATACACCAACAGTCAAAGCTTTCAATCACTAGGATAGGGTGTAGAGGCATCATATATCTCTTTGAAAGGGACCCTAACTTTTGATAATTTTCACAACTTTTGTAGAAAGTGTAAGTACCTTTGAAAAAAGTTGGCTAATAAAATTCACATTACAAGATTTTTGCAGTAGTTTTCTTTACACAAAAATGACCATCACATGCTTCTGAATAACAAAATTTGACAATATTATCTATCTCATTGTTAGGCACACATCTTCAAAAGATTTGATTCAGACAATATTTGAATAGATATGGATCATCCCAATAAAAAAATTTAACCTCAGTCAAAAATTTCTTTTTGTCTTGAAAGTTCCAATGCGATGACATCTTTCCTGTCACAAGAAAATTAACAATGTCAGCAAATTAAGGTAAAATAGAAACATTAAATAGTTGTTCATTAGGGAAAGTGTCATTAATAAGTATGGTTTGAAATGAATCTTCACAAACAAGTCTCGACAAATGATCAGCCACTACATTCTCCACTCTATTTTTATCTCGAATAGTAACATTAAATTCCTAGAGTAAGTGAAACCACCTAATCAGTCTTGGTTTAGCATCTTTTTTTAATAAAAGATATTTCAAAGCTACATGATCACTGAAAACAATAATTGGTGAGCTAACAAGATAAGATCAAAATTTGTCCAATGCAAAAAATACAACAAGTAATTCTTTTTTAGTTGTTGTATAATTCAATTGAGCAACATTTAAAGTTTTACTTGCATAGTAAATAACATATGGTTTTTTATCTTTTCTTTATCCTAAGACAGCTCCAACAGCATAATCACTAGCATCACACATTATTTCAAAAGGTAAAGTCCAATCTGGAGGCTGCATGATTGGAGCAGACGTAAGCATGCTTTTAAGCTTAACAAAAGCATTTTTACAGTTCTCAATCCATTCAAAAATAGTGTCTTTTGTTAGAAGATTACACAAAGGTTTAGATATTATACTAAAATCTTTGATAAATCTTCTGTAAAAACCAGCATGTCCTAAAAATGATCTAACCTCCTTCATAGTCTTTGGTGTTGGCAAATTGGCAATTAACTTAATTTTAGATTTGTCAACCTCAATACCTTCTGATGAAATAATGTGTCCAAGAACAATACTAGTTGTTACCATGAAGTGACATTTCTCCCAATAGAGCACAAGATTATTTTCTTCACACCTGATCAAAACCTTTTTTCTAAATTAGATAAGCAATCATCAAATAAATTACCAAAAATAGAAAAACTATCCATGAAGACTTCAAAAAACGTTCAACCATGTCACTAAAAATACTAAGCATGCATCATTAGAATGTAGCTGGTGCATTACATAATCCAAAAAGGCATCTTTCGATATGCAAAAGTACCAAAAGGATATGTAAAAGTTGTTTTCTCTTGATCTTCAAGTGCAATTGCAATTTGATTATACCTAGAATATCCATCTAAAAAGCAATAAAATTCGTGTCCCGCAACTCTTTCTAAAATTTGATTCATGAAAGGTAATGAAAAATGATCTTTTCTATTAATTGAGTTGAGTTTTCTATAGTCAATGCATATTCGCCAACAAGTAATAGTCCTAGTTGGAATTAATTCATCATTCTCATTCTTGACTACAATAACTCCAGATTTCTTAGGTACAACTTGAGTAGGACTTACCTATTTCTATCAGAAATAGAATAAATGATTCCATTATCTAAGAGTTTAATGACTTCATTTCTCACTTCTTTCATATTAGGATTTAGCCTTCGTTGCATTTCTCTAGAAGTTTTAGCATTTTCCTCTAGATAGATATTATATGAGCAAATGAAAGAATTAATACCTTTAATATTAACAACGGTCCATCCTAAAGCATTTTTATGCATTTTTAGAGTTTCGATCAACTTACCTCTTGAGATGCATCATGTTTGGAAGAAATTATTATTGAAAAAATCTCATTCTCACCCAAGAAATAGTATTTCAAATCAACTACTGAAGGTTTCAAATCATCCATGAGAGTTTTAATACTTTATGGTATATAATTTACTATTGATGATGAATGTTCTTCAAACTTTGGCTTCCAAAAATGATTTTCTTGTACCTGCGAAAATTCAGAAAGAGTATTAGTATGTGTTTTTTTACAAATACCTTCACTTTTAAAACAAGTCTCCAAAAAATCTAAAGAGTTAGTAGTTGTAAAGTATTCATGAACAAGTTTTTCAATTGAATCCACTTTCTTCTGCAGGTTACTTACAAATATTAAACACATTTAGTTCCAAAGTCATATTTCCAAACAATAACTTCAAAATACCATTCCTACAATTGATCAAAGTATTTGAAGTTGTAAGAAAATGACGATCCAAAATGATAGGAATTTGTGTATGTGTTTGTGCAACAAGCACTGTGTCCAAAATAATGAAATCAACTGAAAGTAAAACTTATCAATTTATACCAACACATCTTCTACTACTCCCTTTAGAATTTTAATTGAACGGTCAGTTAGTTAGAGTACAATAAAAGTTGTTTTAAGTTCTCTCAAGCATAATTGTTCATAAACTGAGAAAGGTAAAAAATTTACACTAGCACCAAGATCAAGCAAAGTACGCTCTATTCTAGTGTTTCTTATGATACATGAAATGGTTGGACAACCTGGATCTTTGTACTTGAGTGGAGTGAATTGTTAAATAATTGAACTAACACTTTCAGTTAAAAATATCTTTTTTTATACATGATGTTTTCTTTTGATTGTACACTAATCTTTCAAAAATTTGGCCTAAGATGGAACTTGCTTGATTACATCCAACAATGGAATATTAATCATGATTTGTTTTAAAACTTCAAAGATTTCAGCATTTGAGTTCAATTTCTAAGTTGCTAGCAATCTTTAAGAAAAGTGTGCTGGAGATAAATATTTTTCTTTTTTATTATTTTCACACTTACCTTTATCGTCAAGACTATTTGCATTCTTCATTTCTAGAGGCGAATTATAAACTTTCTCCTTGGGATGAATAGTCTTATAAATAACTTTTCATTTCGAAGAGTTGTGACTGAATTAGCCTCATTGACTGAATTTTTACCTAAGAAAAAACATGGCACTGAGTGGAAGGATTAGGTTGAGATTGAGCAAGAAATTTATCTTTTTCATGAGTTTGCAAAGAAGCTGTCAGTGTTGAAAGTGTGCTTTTGATCTCATTAATAGCTTGTGAAGTCTGATTATTGATGTTTGTTTGTTCATGCATAAATGCTTTCAAAGTCTCTTTAAGAGATTTTGTATGTGGAGTTGGATAAGAATGTAAGTTTGGTGGTTTTTGTGAATGCAACGATTGGGCACAGTTATCATCTCGCCAACTAAAATTGGGATGATTTCTCCATTGTAGATTGTAAATTTCAGAATATTGAGAATGAAAAGGTTTTTTGAATGTTTTCATGAAATTGGCTTGTATTGGAATGTTTGGATATTCATTGGTGGAGTGCCCCAAAAGTTCACAATTGCTACAAACTTCTTCCTCTTGCACATATTTGATTTTCTTTATTTTTTTAAGTTCCATGGCTTCAACTTTTCTTATTAAACTAGCAATACTAGCATTAATATCATCTTCTTGGTTAAGGTAATATTTTCCTTTATTACTATTAGCAAGATTAGATCTAATAGAACATTTGGAAGAATTTGAGAAAAATTTTGAATTTGTCTTTTCAAAGTATTAGTTTTATGAGTTGGAAAGAATTTTTTCAGCTTACATTTCTTGCCAAATGTCAATTGACCTAGGTTTGAAAGAATTAAGCCAAGTTTTTACTTTATCATTTAAAGAAAAAGGAAATAATTTGAGCTTAACAATCTCATTTATGCAGGTTTGATCATCAAAAGTGATACATACTTCATAAAATTCTTTCAAATGCAAGTAAGGGCTTTCAGAGTCTAAACTATGGAAATTAGGAAGTAAAGGGATCATACTTGGCTTGAATCAAAAGTTATTTGCATTGAGAGGAAAAATGAAACAAGAAGGAGAATAATTTCGATGAGGTTGTAAGTAATACTGCATGGTACACACCTATTGGTTCTCATTTTCATCCTAAACACTTTCATTTTTAGTTATGGTGGGAGTGTATGGAGATGATTCAAACAAATTTCCAAATAAAATTTCAAAATTATTTCTAACTAAACGCCGAGAATTATGACTGCAATACCATATAACCATATATCCATAAAGAAAATAAACAAACTATATTTACAAAAAAAAAATATTAACAAACATAAATACTTACCTTGCCTTCCCCGACAACGACATCAGAAACTTACTACAACTTTAAAGTTACAAATCTAAGTGTAGGTTGGATTAAGTAATAAATTTCTCATGAATTCGAGGTCGATCCACAGGGAAGTTGCTTGAAGAATTCAGTTTATAATTCTAAAAAAAATGGGATTTATGTGATTCAAAATATATAAAAAAATTAATGTATGTTGTAACTAAAGAAAACCCAAAGTAATAAAAGTACTGAGGATTAGGGATCCACTATTGAATTTTGGACAGAGAAATGATTAGTTATTCTTTTTACCTCTCTTAATTGCCACCATTGGAATCCATACATAATGAAGGTTCCTATAACACCCCTTAATCTAACTGCAGAGCCTAAACAAGCTAATACAGTTAAGTCAAGAAATGTTAATTTTTCATCATTACTAGAATTATGGTTTTTAATAAAAGTTCCCATTTTTAGCTATAAGAGAAAGAACTTGAATCGTTTTAAACACACCATATACATATATCAAAACTGAGTACATCTGTTTACAAAACCATAACAGAGCAACTTATTTAAAAACAAAACAGAGTTTTCAAAATAAACTAGAAAACAGGTCGAAGCATGGCATATGAATAAATCTTTGTCCGGCCGTTCTAGAGACTCAGTCAACTTTTAAACCTGTACATTTCCACCTGCATTACATGAATCTAATGAGTTAAAGGCTCAGTAAGATGAAACTGATACAATAACAAATAATATTTATACACATCTCATAAATCATTAAATATAATATTTTATTTAATAACTTTCATTCATAAATCATTTTTTAGGGCCCTTGAAGTGTGGTACCTAACTAATAATGATGGACCATGGTTTTCAGAACCTGTTCATAATGATTGACCAATAAGAGAACTAATACGGGTTTTCATACTTGGTCTTTCAATCTCAAGTATTAGCCATATTCTATCTCATTCATTGTGGCTTTTCCTATACCGATTTTTCAACCTCAAGTATTTACCACCATTTGTTGGGTCCGTCGGTCCCTCCCGCGTCCCTTGTCTACCCGATCATTAATCAAGTACCATACTTTCTTTTTAAAAACCTCATTATATTCTTAATAATGTCATGCTTCATGAACCATAAATGCATCAAACATTACATCATTTGACAAATAATAACATTCACATTAAAACATGAACAATATTATATGATTCTTGTGATACAGCAAATAAAAGTTTCAACTTACCTCAAATCCACTTTATAGCAAGTGAAAAGACCAATCTCTTTGGAATAGGATGTGTTAAAGGTCTAATATAATCAAATCATGTACTATTTAATATCCTTTTTATAAATCATTTAGTTTATTCTAGTTAAAGTTCATATATACTTTTCAATCTTTTATAAACAATTTTATATCAATTACATAACCTTAAAAACAATGCATACTCCATATTTTACTACTAATTCAAGACATTAAGCATTAGGGCATCCATTAAATAACTAATAATTCAAACATAATTATTAGGGCAGCTCCTATAACATGCACACAATTCAGATTAACATGACGTAAATTCGGTTCTAACTTAAATTGATTGTACCCTTCAATTAAGAAAACTAATTGCTATTGTTTTCAATCATTCAAAGAAACTTCCAAATACATTATAAGCATTACAAAATTAATAGAAATAAGTAAATTAAGCAATTTCACAAAACTATCAATTTCGCTAAAAATTAGCTTAACTAGCTTGGTTTTTTGGTTTCAAGTGTAACTTACTTAAGTTTTTAATCATAAAAAAATATACTAAAACATGTAACCATCCAAGATACTACAAATTCATCATAAGAAACATTGAAAAAGAATATACCTTGATTAAGTTGGAATTAAGCTTCAAAATCAATGGTTTTCAAGTTTAAAAGTGTGGAAACTTGTTCTAGTTTGTGTTCTATGGATTTCTATGGATTGAATTCAATTTTTGTGAGTATGAGAGTGTACAAAATTTGGGAGAAACTTAGGAGAATAAGGGCTGGTCATTTTGGAGGTGCTTCCACAAGAAATATGGATGAAAATAATTTATTTGACCTTTCAAAGAGAGGTAAGTGGAGGGTGATGATTGGTTGCATCATGCTTGATGTCTTCTCATGCCAAAAGCCACGTTCATGGGCTAAGAAGATGACAAAAATTGATGCTTTGGTGTTATAATCAAGTGCAATGAGGTTTAGAATGGTTTTATGCAACCTAGTCAACCAACCAATCAAATTGCACTATTTTGCATACTTTTAGTTCTTAGCTAAACGTAACATATTTCAAGTAAATATTTAGGCAATTAATCACTTTAGCATATAACTAGTATGGAGCAATACAAATAATTCATTTCATAACCATTCAACACATCAATCTTCCTTAATCGAGATACCGAGCTTTTCACTGCAAAAAGGTACTTAAGGAATATGTTAAATTAAGAAACAAAAGTTTGATCTCATATTTCATGTACTAATGCATGTTAAAGCATAACTAGAGTATATAATAATAATTATTCAAGTTTGTGCAATCATGCTATTTGTATGCCATAATTCAGTAATACACAGTGATTAGATGCATATTCATGCAAGATGCTTATTATTGGCTATGTAGGAGAGAATTGGGCACTACAATTCTGATTGGAAGATATTATTAAATTGTTCATGCATTAAGGTAATCATGATATTGTCTTACTATTTACAAATTATCTCTTAATGCCGACACTTATTTATAAGATCAAACATTTATGCACATCTTTGTCAATAACAAATCAAGGTTTCACATTACTAGTCAGTGAGGTAGAACCGTACAGTAAGCTAAATGAATCCAAGTATTTATTGTGTCGTTCGAGATACATAAATCACGAATCACCAGAAAATAAGTAGGGTTTAGATCAAAAACTCAAAATAATAATACAACATACTTAAATATTTTCTACTCTTATAACCATTCATTTTCTCCATCAAAAAGTTCACCCTTTTTCCTCAACAATATAAAATTTAGAAAGACATAATAAAAGTAGGAAAGACTAAAAATAGAAGAGAAACTAAACAATGTATTTTTATTACTACTAGAAAACTTAGCCTAAAGAAAACCTCTACCCCTCTTCTCTTACAAGCTTTATATATGACCTATTTATAGTACTTAGAGTATACTAGAGGCCAAACATAAAATGGAAGAGTTAATCAAGTTGTATGCTAGTTTCCAAGTGTTGGTAAATTATTACACCAAATCCTCAAAATTCTCACCTACCCAATTGAATTGTAGTTTTACATCAGATACAGTCAGATTTTGATGATGAGTAAATAACAAAAGATGTTGGTATTTTTGTTTTGATATATTTTTATATATCATTTGTCAAATTTGGTTATCGAATGGGGGAGATGTGTTAAATTAATGAATCATGCCCACGAGTCATCATTTAACAACATCAGCACATTACAGTATATGTATTTAACATTTCAATACATTTTCTCACTATCTTATTTTTAGCAAACTTGTTTATTTACTCTTTTATATAATATATCCAAATTTCAACCCAAAATAAATTTGGGCTTAAGAGATATGGCCCAATTGGTCAAATAAGTCAATATTGAACTGAACTCTGATCCGAATTTTTGGTGATCCATTTTGTACAACTATTTAGACAAATTGTTTGCTAAAATCAAGACTAAATTAGGTTGAGCTTCTAACATAAATGTTGTAGTTGTATCTCTTGACTTTCAAATGAAGCAAGATTTAGGTCCATAACACTTTTGATCATGGAATTATTCCCAAAATACAAAAACAGTACGAGTTTGGAAACATACTTCTTTTGATCTTTTTATATTCATTAATTCCCTAACACAAAATATTAATAAAATAATAATATTAAAAAGAATAAAACAAGAAAAGTATAAAGAATTTGATACAAAAATATGTCAAAATATGCACTTATCAATTTTTATTATATTTTATTTATATTAATGGAAGTACATATATCATTATAAACACAAATAAATACATGAATATCTTTGCAAACATATATAATATATTACAGTTAACATTGATAACAATTAACTTAATAGTTTAATATTATGTGTATCTTATATACAAATAAATATTTCTATTTTATAATTATACATTATCATTCATTATCTTTACTAATAATAGTGTATTTATAGATAAATATATATATTACTTAGCTTAATATTTGAAATTTTACTATTGATTTATATAAAATAATATATAGTATTTAGACATTGTATTTTAGAATTTTATATATGAAAGTATTTAAATTTGAAATATATTAAACTTTATTTGTTTAAATGTGCATAGTTGTATTTATAGATAAAAATCTAAAAAAAATTATTACTTAGCTTAATATTTGAAATATTTGAAATAATTTATATTATATATTTTGTATTTAAACATTATTCTAGTTTTTTATATTGATATACAATATAAACAAAAATAATACATGAAAAATACATTCATGGGCATTTACATATATATAAATAATAATTAAAAGAAAAATATATAAATGGCATTTATATATATATATATATTTAATTTATTACATTTTATATATATTTATGGAAGCATATTTTATTTACTTATAATATATCTTAAAATGTTTAGCAAAATTTTTAGAAGATAAGCTTATAAGTCCCCAGAATAAGATTATAATATATTATAAATTTATGGCGTGATTGATATGCATAAATAGAGTGAGAATGCAATTGGTATTCTCAAATCCATTCTCAATCACATGATTGATAATTAATATTTGAAACATTAATTTAATATTTAAAATTCACACTCCCAAAAGTATGGGATTAGTCATTTCATCCCTCCCCTATGGTTTGATACACTCTTAATCAGTCAAGAATAGACTTATATTTATCAATGACAAAACTATCCTTATGTATTTAATAAAATTATTTGATAAAATTTAAGAATAACAATGGGTTGGGTTTAGGCAGTTTGCCAAAATCCAAGACCCAACCTTGTCAAGAATTTTATGGAGCCGGACTCATCCCAAATTGAGACCCAATGGGTTTGGACCCATTAAACCCACTATATAATTTTCAAAATATTAAAAAATATTTTATTTATTTTTAAATATAATATATTAATGTATAGTACAATTAATAATAAATAAATTAAAAGAAAAATATCTAAAGCGAAATTATATGTATATACTAATTACTAATATATTATGTTTTATACATATATATAATATCTATTACATTTTATTTATATTTATTACTATATTTAATATAATGTGTCGTATAAGTAAAATTAAATAAATTTTCATATAAATAATAAACATAAAAAATAAAAGATAAATATCCAAAGGACATTTACATATATATTGATATATCATCTATTATATTTTAATGAAATTTAAGGAAGAACATTTTCATCTATTATATTTTAATGAAATTTAAGGAAGAACATTTTCATCTAATATATTTAATACAATGCATTGTGCAATAAAGAATAAATTTAATACCAGATATTAAATATTTACCTTATAAATAACAAATATATAATTAATAAATTAAAAGATAAATATCTAAATAAATATATCATTGTACACCAAAATAAATATATAATTACATTTGCAAACATATATAATGTATTAACTTTAACAATTTAATTATATTATAGTTATATTTATGGAAGTATATTTTATTTACTATATTTAATACAATGTATAGTACAATTAAAAATGAATTTAACAATTTAGTATTATGTATACCAAATAATAAATAAACTATCTAATAAATAATAAATAAAATAAAAGATAATTACATTTTAGTTATATTTATTTTAGTATTATGTATACCAAATAAAAATAAATTAAAAGATAAATAACTAAATAAATATACATCATTATATACAAAAATAATTATATAACTACATTTGCAAACATATATAATATATCAAAATTGAAAACGAACTTAATAGTTCATTTTTTCTTGTATTAAACTATATATTAACATTATTATCTATACCAATACAAAAGTGTATAATATGTTGGCAGTGTATATCAAAATTATAGATAAATATCTAAACAATATATATTATTTAGCCTAATTTTTAAAATATAACATACTATAAATAAATAAGTAAAGTTACTTTTATTTTATAACTTCAAAATATAAATTATAACTCTTATTCCTATACCTATACCTACTCTTATAATAACAGAGTCTAATAAAGTGATTAACATAGTCATGAAATATTGACCATAAGTAGTTAATTATATATTTAATAATATTTTTTAGGAGTTATAACAATTAATTAGGGATCCTAACACCATTAAAAAATAATAATAAATAGTAATAAATGTCATCCTCTTTTGATTATTAATAGTAATTTTATGTTAATATGCATATATATACTTATATGTTATAGTGTATATTTTATTTATAGATAAATATATAAACAATATATATTACTTTAGTTTAATATTTGAAAGTCATCTAATAATTTAAATAAATAAAAATTAGTATTTTAGTTTTGGATTTGTAGATAAATATCTAAAGAAATATTATGACTTAGCTTAATATTTAAAATTCTAGAAATAATATATATAACATATATATTTTGTATCTGAACATTATTCTAGCATTTTATTATTCAAAAATAAAATATATGAATACATTTATGTGTTTTTGCATATGTATATTTTATACACAAAAAAATATACAAATACAGTTGCAAGCATATATAATATATTATAATTAAATATAAATTTAATAGTTTAATATTTCTCCTATTAGAATATAAATTATCATTTATTATCTTCACTAATATAATATTGTATAATATGTTGCATTGTATGTCATAAATTATCTTTGTTGATATAATACTACATAGTCTTATATGTTTTATCATGTAAAACTAAATTATCTAAAGAATTAAATATATATAAATAATTTTTTCTTAAATTTAACTATATATTATCATTTATTATCTTTGCTAATGCAATAGTGTATATTGTATTTATAGGCAAATATCTAAACAATATATATTACATAGTTTAATATTTAAAATTCTACTATTAATTTATAAAATAAAATTAGGTATTTAAACATTGTATTTAAGTATTTTACATGAAAGTACATGAATATCGAATGTATTAAAGTTTAATTTACTAGTGTACATTTGTATTTATAGATAAACATCTATTAGAAATTCTATAAATAATTTACATAATATATATTTTATATTAAAATAATAATTTTAATATTTTATACTGATAAAAAATATATATGAATATATAATGGGCATATACATATATCTATATATTAATATAATATATTTTGTACAATAATACATAATATTTATTATATTTTATTTATATTAATGTTATTTATATTAATGGAAGTACAATTTATCTTTATGTATAAATATCTAAATAGAGATATATCATTATAAACAAAAATAAATACATGAATACATTTACAAACATATATAATATATTACAATTAACAATGATAACAATGAACTTAATAGTTTAATATTATGTGTATCTTATTTACAAATAAATATTTCTAATTTTTAACTATATATTATCATTCATTATCTTTACTAATAATAGTGTATTTATAGATAAATACATATTACTTAGCATAATATTTGAAATTTTACTATAATTATATAAAATAATATTTGGTATCTAGACATTGTATTTTAGAATTTTTTATATGAAAGTATATGAATATGAAATATATTAAACTTTATTAGTTTACCAGTATATAGTTGTATTTATAGAAAAATATCTAAAGAAATATTGTTACTTAGCTTAATATTTGAAATTTATGAAATAACTTATATTATATATTTTGTATTTAAACATTATTCTAGTATTTTATATTGATATACATTATAACAAAAATAATATATGAATACATTTATGGGCATTTATGGAAGTTCGTTTTATCTACTATGTTTTATATTAATGTATAGTATAATTAATAATAAATAAATTAAAAGAAGAATATCTAAAGGGAAATTACATGTATATATTAATATCTTATATTTTATACATATATATAATATCTATTAAATTTTATTTATATTTATTATTATATTTAACATAATGTGTAGTATAATTAAAATTAAATAAATTATCTTATAAATATTAAACATCAGAAAATAATAGATAAATATCTAGGCATTTACATATATATATATATTGATATATTATGTTTTATAAATATAAATAATATCTATTTTATTTATTTAAATTTAAGAAAAAACATTTTTATCTACAATATTTAATACAATGTAGCGTACAATTAAGAATGAATTTAATACCAAATATTAATTATTTTACCTTATAAATAACAAATATATAATTAAAAATCAAAAGATAAGTATTGTTATATCTAAGTATTAGCCCAATGAGACGAGGCCCAAAAAGGTGAGGCATAATAAGACAACACAAAAAGGCCCATGTGAGAAATCCAACCCAACGGGTTTTGAAGATCTATTTGGTGCGTACGCCAAATGCGTCGAATAGTCACCCTTTGATGAAAGTCTATAAATACCCCCATTTCTCAAACTTTCCAAGATAAGAAAATCATTTATATACTTTTACAATCAAAAATTTCTCTTAGATTACGAATTCCTCTCTAGTTCTGACTTAAGCATCGGAGGGTATTCATCGGGCAAACCCCCGACATCCCTAACATTTTTTATATCGCATGCAATGATCTACTTAGAAAAAGGAATCCTATTTGGAGTTTGATAAAATCCAGGTGATACCACATCATCTTTGGCGCCGCTGTGGGAAGGTCTTGCCTTAACACTAAGAATGCAAACTAGATCTAGAGTTACTAGAGAAGTAAGCGCTCAAGGCTCGCCACACATTGAAGATGTTAACAGGAATAGTGAAGATCAACGTCCACTTCCTCCTAGGCAAGATTAACCACCACATCCTTAACCTGTTGGTCCTCCTCAACCTGTCGTATTACTGATTACACAAGAAGCCCTTAGAACTATGATAGAAGATGCTACAGCTAGAGCTGCCACTCAAGCATTAACACAATACGTCGAGAATCAACACTAAGAAGAGCCCCCTCCATCCCTTATCCAAGTTAGGATTCCACTCTGACTCCCGAGAGGACAGGGTTGTGGCATGAAGGAATTGATGGCAAAGTAGGCGCTTATGCAAACATGAGTAGTCAAGCTTCACCCCTTGTTGTGAACATCAAACTACAACTCAGGCGTGAAAGAATCAGAAAAGAAAAAGGCAATCAAGTAGATGCTAGTAGCCGAGCTTCACCTCCCATTTCGATCGCAAAACCACACTTCAGACATGAAGAGCATAGAGCTAGAGAGAGAGGACCTCATGTGAGAATAGCTAATCAAATCCCAATCCTTTCAGCAAACAACAAATCTAAGGAAGGTACTTCTAATCTTCTAACTGACATACAAGGTCGCACAATGGATTGTCTTCCACTTGTAATTGTAACCCCAAAGTGAAGTCCTTTTACCACCACCATCCTAGCAGAATCCTTGCCAGTAGGATTTAAACTCGCGAACCTTGATGAATTCGATGGAACAGGAGACCCACAGGAACATCTAGATAAATTTCTCGCTAAAGTTGATATTTATGATTTAAGTGATGCAGCATTCTGCAAGATCTTCTGAACCACACTAACCAAGCATGCATTCTCCTGGTTCAACCAACTGTCTATTGGTAACATCACTAGCTTTGAGCAATTGACGCATAGATTCTTACATCAATTTTTGATAAATCGCAAGTATCCAAAGAACGCAGCTCATCAATTTTCAATTAGACAACGAGAAGGAAAGTCGATACATGAATATGTCATATGTTTTATTGGAGCAATACATGAAGTCTTGCATGTTAATCATGAACTATTAGCTAGAATAATGAAACAGAACCTTCGTCATGGGAGATTCAAAGAATCCATAGCTAGAAAACCACTAAACACATTAGAAGAATTGTTAGCTCAAGCTGAAAATTATATTAGGATTGAGGAGACTACTAGTCCAACTACCCCAACCAAATAGAAACACTGAGAAGAAGAAAAACTTGAGGGGAGAAAAAATGAGGAAAGGCGGCATGTCCCTCCTCCATGATACAATAATTACGCTCCTCTTAAAGCTAGGATGTCAGAAATACTAGTGGTAGCTGAACACAAGGGTCTAGTTCAACCACCCTGGCCCGTGAAGGAGAGTGCTAAATGGTAAAGATCCGATAAGCATTGCAAATTTTATAAGGATAAGGGACACACAACTGAAGAGTGTTATCATCTGCACAATAAGAGCGAGAAACTCATCCGTAGAGATTATTTGACTGAATTCATTGGCAAGTTTAAAGTTGAACGTCATAATTCTTGGCAGCCCAAAACTTCAAGTCCAAAGGATCCACCTTAAGCTCATGATAGCGAAAGTAAAGGTGGGATCATGGTGATGAGAACTTGTCGACAACAAGAGTAATAGGCATTATTTTGGAGGGGGGCTGCAAGTGGGGACTCTCATAATGTAAGAAAAGCTCTATTGCGAGCAGTAGGAGAAATTCATATTCGTTTGGACCAGTTGATAGGATAAATCTATAAAGTACAAACTATGGCAAAAGAGGTCACTTTTATGAATTTAGACCTAGATGGGTCTAAAAACACACATAATGATGCCTTAGTCATCTCGACAACAGTATCAAATTTCTGGATCAAGAAGATACTAGTTGATAGCAGAAGTTTAGCTGACATCATATTCTATAATGCTTTCACACAGTTGGGGATCAATAATGCATAATTTGGTCAAGTCAACACTCCACTTACAAGTTTCAGTAGAGAAGTTGTGGAAGCATTAGGAGAAATATATCTCCCGATGTCATTAGGATCTTATCCTAAGAAGGTAACAAAGATGATCAAATTTTTTGTTGTTAAAGCTCCCTCCACCTATAACATAATTTTAGGAAGGCCAGCACTAAACTTATTTCGTCCAATAGCTTCTACTTACCATATGAAGTTAAAGTTCCCAACTCCTAAAGGAATAGGAGAAGTAAAAGGCGATAAGAAAATCGCCAGGGAATGTTATGCCAGCACTTTGCATAGAGCTAATAGCCAATTGAAGCGACGGGAAGAGAATGATGTTATAGTGGATAAAGGAAAGCAAAAAGTGGTGTTATCCTTAGAAGATGGATCAACTGATGATACGATGAATGAGAAAAAGAAAATGAAGCTTGTCGAAGTAAGATTAGAAGCAATTGAGGAACTCAAGGCCATAGAGTTGATATTTGGAGTTCCCCAAAAGTAACAAGAATTGGAGTTGGTTTAGAGTCATTAATAAAAGAGGTCTTGATTACATTTCTCAAAGAAAATGTCAAAGTTTTTGCTTGGGAAATGGATGAGTTATCAAGCATCCCCTAGAAATAATAGTACAACGTCTCAACGTTGATCCCAGTGTGAGATCGGTAAAGCAAAGAAAAAGGACTATTGGAGCAGAAAGAAGTAAACACATCAAGGAAGAGATGGGAAAAATGCTAGCAGCAAAATACGTACGTTCCATAACTTACCCTGATTGGCTAGCAAATGTCGTCTTGGCGCTTAAAACTGGTAGAAAGTGGTGTCTTTGCATAGACTTTATTGATTTAAATAAAGCATGTCCAAAGGACCCATTCCCACTTCCTCGCATAGATTTGTTAGTTGATTCCACTTCAGGATATGAACTTCTTTGTTTTTTAGATGCTTACCAGGGTTATAATCAAATACAGTTAGTGCTTGAAATCAAGAGCACACTAGCTTTGTCATTGATCAAGGTATCCACTATTATAGGGTGATGACTTTTGGTTTGCAGAATTCAGGAGCCACTTATCAAAGGCTATTAATAAAATGTTTGAAAAATAGATTAGGAGAAACATGGAGGTCTATATTGACGACATGCTTGTCAAAAGTTAACAATCCTTGGATCACATGCGACATCTACACTAATGCTTCAGCATGTTAAGAACATATAATTTGAAACTCAATCTCACTAAATATGTCTTTGGAGTACGAGGAGGGAAGTTCTTAGTATATGTGATTTCGGAAAGAGGCATTGAGGCAAATCCCAAAAAGATAAAAGCCATCCTCAATATGTGGCCGCCTCGGTCTATAAAGGATGTCCAACAGCTAGCTCCCGCCTAGTTGCCTTAAACTGATTCATCTCTAGATTAGTAGATGAATGATTACCTTTTTTCAAAGTACTTCGAGAAGGAAAAAATTTTGAGTGGACCGCTGCATGTCAACAAGATTTTGACAATTTGAAAAAGTACTTAGTCCCACCACCACTATTAACCAAACCTAATGCTAAGGAATCTTTATTGCTCTATTTGGCAGCCAGTAAAGAAGTAGTGAGTGCAGTTCTGGTCCATGAGATAGGACGAGATCACCACATAATTACTACATGAGTTATACTTTGTATGAAGCTGAGACAAGATATCCAAACATCGAAAAACTAGCTTTAACCCTCATAATTGCAGCTAGAAAACTCCACCCTTATTTTCAGTCTCATCCAATAATAGTGTTAACAAACCAACCGCTCAAGCAAGTTTTATCTCATCTCGAGACCTCAGGAAGATTTGTGAAATAGGCTGTTGAACTTAGTGAACACAGTCTTGAATTCCAACCAAGACCAGCAATTAAGGTATAAGTTTTAGCAGATTTTTTAGTTGAAATAGAAACTAGTGAGTCATCTAACTCAACCCCTACATGGACCCTATACATTGATGGTTCTTCTACAATTAGCGGAAGTAGAGTAGGAATTCTACTTGAGAGCCCCAGAATGATAAGTTCGAATATGCTATTAAGTTTGAATTCCCAACAACTAACAACGAAGTTGAGTATGAAGCCCTCCTAGCTGGAATCAAATTATCTTTTACGGCTGGAGTGGAAATGGGAGCACATTACAATGGACTTTGTGCTTGGATTACCTAGAACATAAAAGGAGTATAATTCCATATGGGTGATTGTTGATAGATTAACTAAATCAGTCCATTTTCTTCCAGTAAAATCCACATACAATATAGACCAGTATGCTCAACGATATATTAAAGAGATAGTCAGGTTACATGGGGTGCCAGTTTCAATAATGTCGCATCTTTGGTGAAATACTTATCATAAAAGATTATTTTAAACCTATCCCAAGTCGATTCTTCCATATTCACTGCAAGTTTAGCTCCTTTCTACCAGGTTCTAGCATCCTTCTTCAACAAGAAGATTGCACAGAGTACCTTCTCAGCATCATCAATTTGCATGTAGTCAAAGATAGTGTCCAAAGATTTTACCCATTCCTCTACAACCATGGGATCAAACCCACCATTAAAATTAATAGGATCCATCTTTCTAAATTTCTCACACACAGCTCGTGAAGTATCCTGTCAAGCTTGTGGTGGAGGAAGTCGTTGATTCTATTCTTGGCTTCTTTGTTGCATATATGTATCTGTTCACCATGCATTCTAGTCTGTTGTTGAATTAGATCAGTCAAATTATTCACCACACTATGATTACCCTCATGATCCTCCATTGTCTTTCTTTTTAGTGCATTGCCCAATCTTGACATGCATTGCCCAATCTCATTCTATTCATTAGCCAATAATAAATGCATAATCATGACAATAACATGAAATAAAATATAATCAAATAAACATAAAGATAAATAAATAAATAGTTGACTGAGTTTTCCAGCCAGGATATATTCATATACCTTCTTCTGTCTATAGGAACGACTAAACCTCCGCTTTGATACCACAAACTGTAACACCTCTTAACCTAACTGCAGAACCTAAATAAACTAATACAGTTAAATCAAAAAGTGTTAACTTTTCATCAATACTAGAGTTATGGTTTTAATAAAAATCCCCTTTTTGGCTAGAGAAAGAACTTAAATTCATTTGCTCATTTTGTTTTAAACATACCATATATATAATTCAAAACTGAGTACATTTATTTACAAATCATAACAGAGCGGTTTATTTAAAAACAAAATAGCTCAAATCATGGCATATGAACAAATCATTGTCCGACTGCTCTAGAGATTCAGTCAACCTCTAAACATTTAGATTTTCACCCGCATTACATGAATCTAATAAGCTAAAAGTTCCGTAAGGTGAAACTGATGCAATAACAAATAGCATACATACATATCTCATAAATCATTACATGCATTATTCTATTTAATAACTTTCATTCATAAATCATTCTTTAAGGCCCTTGAAGTGTGGTACCTAACTAATAGCGAAAGACCATAGTTTTTGAAATCTGTTCATAATGATTAGACAATAAGAGAAATAATATAGGATTTTCATACTTGGTCTTTCAACCTCAGGTATTAGCCGTATTCTGTCTCATTCTTTGTGGCTTCCCTATACCAATTTTTCAACCTCAAGTATTTGCCACCATTTATTGGGTTCGCCAATCCCTCCCGCGTCCTTTGTCTACCAGACCATCAATCACGTACCATACTTTCTTTTCAAAAATCTCATTATAATCTTAGTAGTATCATGCTTTATGAACCATAAATGCATCAAACATTACATCACTTAACAAATAATGATAATCACATTGAAACATGAATAAGTCTTAACTTACCTCAAGTCCACTTTATGCTAAGTGAAAAGTCAATCTCTTTGGAAAACATGATGTGTTAAAGACCTAACATAATCAAATCATATACCATTTAATATCCTTTTTAAAAATTATTTAGTCTATTCTAGTTAAAATTATATACACTTTTCAATCTTTTGTAAATAATTCCATATCAATTACATAACCTTAAAAACAATGCATACTCCATATTTTACTACTAATTCAAGATATTAAATATTAGAGCAGCCATTAAATAACTAACAATACAAACATAATTATTAGGGCAGCCCCTAAAACATACACACAATCCAAATTAATATGACGTAAATTCAGTTCTAACTTAAATTAATTGTAACCTTCAATTACGCAAACTAATTACTATTGTTTTCAATCATTCATAGGAGCTTCCAAATATAATATAAGCATTACAAGATACTAAAAAGATACTAGCTTAACTAGCTTGGTTTTGACTTCAAGTCTAACCTACTTAAGTTTTCAATCATACAAAAAGATACTAAAGCATGTAACCATCTAAGATACCATAAATTCATCATAAGAAACATTGAAAAAAGAATATACCTTGATTAGATTGGAATTAAACTCTAAAATCAACGATTTTCAAGCTTAAAAGGGTGAAAACTTGTTATAGTTTGTGTTCTATGGATTCCTATGGATTGAATTTAATTTTTATGAGTAAGAGAGTATAGAAATTTGGGAGAAACTTTGGAGAAGAAGGCTAGTCATTTTTGAGGAGCTTCCACAAGAAAGCATAACTAAAAAGGACTTGTTTGACATTTCAAATAGAGATAAATGGAGGGTGATGATTGGTTTACTCATGCTTGGTGTCTTCTCATGCAAAAAGCCACGTTCATGGGCTAAGGAGATGGAAAAAATTGATGCTTTGGTGTTATAATCAAGTGCAATGTGGTTTAAAATGATTTCATACAACCCACTCAACAATCAATCAAATTTCTCCATTTTGCACATTTTTAGTTTTTAGCCAAATGTAACATATTTAAAGCAAATATTTAGGCAAATAATCACTTTAGAATGTAACAAGTATGGAGCAATACAAATAATTTATTTCATGGCCATTCAACACATCAATCTTTCTTAATCGAGATACCGAGTTTTTCACTGCAAAAAGGCACTTAAGGAATATGTTAAATCAAGAAACAAAAGTTTGATTTGATATTTCATGGACTAAAGCATGTTAAAACATAACTGGAGTATATAGTAATAATTATTCATGTTCGTGCAATCGTGCTATTTGTATGTCATAATTTGATAATGCACATTGATTAGATGCATATTCATGCAAGATGCTTATTATTGGCTATGTAGGAGAGAATTGAGCATTACAGTTAAAGAAAGAGAGCCCACTATTTCTGAGCTAAAAGCTAAGGTTACTGAAATAAAAACAAAACTTTCTGTAATTAGAAATAAAATTTCTAAAATTGAAAAGCATCTCTCTAATTCTAAAAGTCCTAATTGGGAAGAATCATTAGACGATAAAAAGAAGGAGAAAAATCTCTCTAAGAAGAAGTTAATCAACTCTCTTCTAAAGAACTAAAAGAGTTCACATAGGTCAATCATATTGACAAAATCATTTCTCAATAATGACACTCAAAAGTTACCATAATTATTAATATAGAATTTGCAATTAAAGTTGAAGCACTATTAGATACAGGTGTTAATGTCAATTGTATTTCTAAAAGGATAATACCGACTAGGTATTATTCTAAAACTACTCAGATTATTACTGCCGCTAATAATATAATTTTTTTATTATATTTTATTTATATTAATGGAAGTACATTTTATCTTTATGTATAAATATCTAAATAGAGATATATCATTATAAACAAAAATAAATAGAAGAGTACATTTGCTAACATATATAATATAATATAATTAATAACAATAACAATGAACTTAATAGTCTAATATTATGTGTATCTTATATACAAATAAATATTTCTAATTTTTAACTATATATTATCATTTATTATCTTTACTAATAATAGTGTGTTTATTGATAAATGTATATATTACTTCACTTAATATTTAAAATTTTACTATTATTTTATATAAAATAATATTTGGTATTTAAACATTGTATTTTAGAATTTTATATATGAAAGTATACAAATATGAAATATATTAAACTTTATTAATTTACTAGTGTAAATAGATATTATTACTTAGCTTAATATTTAAAATTTAGAAATAACTTATATTATATATTTTATATTAAAATATTATTCTAGAAATTTATATTGATATTTATATTACTATACATTATAAAAAAATAATATATGAATACATTTATGGGCATTTACATATATATAAATAATAAACTAAAAGATAAATGTCAACAGGGCATTTACATAGTTTATAAATTTATTACATTTATTTATATAAATGAATGTGCATTTTATCTACTATATTTTATATTAATGTATAGTACAATTAATAATGAATAAATAATATATAAATTAAAAGACGAATATCTAAAGGGCAATTACATGTATATATTGATATATTTTATTTTTACATATATAAAATATCTATTATATTTTATTTGTATTTATTACTATAATTAATATATTATGTCGTACAATAAAAAATAAATAAATTATAATAAAAATAATAACAATAAAAAAATAAAAGATAAATATCTAATGGGAATTTACATATATATTGATATATTATCTTTTATACATATATATAATATCTATTATAATTAAATTAAATTTTAGGACGAACATTTCTATCTAGTATATTTAATACAACGTATTGTACAATTAAGAATGAATTTAATACTAGATATTAAGTATTTTACCTTTTAAATAACAAATATATAATCAATAAATTAAAGGATAAATATCTCAATACATTGTACACCAAAATAAATATATAAATACTTTTGCAAACATATAAAATATATTAACTTTAATAGTTTATTTATATTTAATTTATATTTATGGAAGTACAGTTTATCTAGTATATGTAATATAATGTATAGTACAATTAAAAATGAATTTAATAGTTTAGTATCATGTATCCAAATAATAAATAAACTTTCTAATAAATAATAAAAAAATAAAAGGTAATTAGATTTTAGTTATATTTATTTTAGTATTGAGTTTACCAAATAATAAATAAATTATCCTATAAATACCAAATAATTCATAAATAAATTAAAAATAAATATATAACTAAATATACATCATCATACAAAACATTAAATGTATAAATACATTTGCAAACATATACAATATATTACAATTGAAAACAAATTTAATTGTTCAATTTTTCTTATAGAAAACCATATATTAAATTTGTTACCCTTACCAATGCAAAAGTGTATAATATGTCGGTATGTATATCATAATTAGTGATAAATATCTAAACAATATATATTAGTTAGCCTAATTTTTAAAATATAACATACTATAAATAAATAAGTAAAGTTACTTTTATTTTATAACTTCAAAATACAAATTATAACTCTTATTCATATACCTATACCTTCTCTCACAATAAAAGATTCTAATGAAGTGATTTACATAGTCATGAAATATTAACCACAAGTAGTTAATTAAATATTTAATATTTTTTTTGGGAGTTATAACAATTAATTAGGGATCCTATCATATTAAAAAAAACAAGAATAAGTAATAATAAATGTCAACGTCTTTTAATTATTAATAGTAATTATACACTAATATATATATATATATACTTATATGTTGTAGTGTATATTGTATTTATGGATAAATATCTAAACAATGTATATTACTTTAACTTAATATTTGAAATTCTAGAACTAAATTTTATAAAATATATATTTTGTATATGAACATCATTCCAGTATTTTATATTGATTTACATTTTTCAAAAATAAATATATGAATACAATTTTGAGTATTTGCATATATATTTTATACAAAAAACAAATATATAAATATAGTTGCAAACATATATAACTTATTACAATTAAAAATAAATTTAATAGTTTAATTTTTCTCATATTAAAATATAAACTATCATTTATTATCCTCACTAATATAATAGTATGTAATATGTTGTTATGTATGTCATAAATTATCTTTGTTAATATAATACTACATAGTCTTCTTATGTTTTATCTTGTATAACAAAATTATCTATTAAATTAAATATATATATATATATAAAGTTTTCTTAAATTTAACTATATATTATCATTTGTTATCTTTACTAATACAATAATGTATAATATGTTATAGTGTATATTGTATTTATATGTAAATATCTAAACAATATATATTACACAACTTAATATTTAAAATTCTACTATTAATTTATATTTTAAACTTTTTTAATTTACTTGTGTATTGTTTGTATTTTTAGATAAATATCTATATAAATATTGTTACTTAGCTTAATATTTGAAATTTTAGAAATAACTTATATATATATTTTAGATATTATTCTAGTATTTTTTATTGATACACATTATAAACAAAAATAATATATGAATACATTTATGGGCAGTTACATATATATAATAACAAATTAAAAGAAAAATATCTGAAGGGAATTTACATATATATATATATACACTATAAATTTATTACATTTTATTTTTATTTATGGAAGGGCATTTTATCCACTGTATTTTGTATTATTGTATAGCACAACTAATAATAAATAAATTAAAAGAAGAATATTTAAAGGGAAATTACATGTATATAATAATATGTTATATTTTATACATATATATAATATCTATTAAATTTTATTATATTAATTACTATATTTAATATAATGTGTAGTACAATTAAAATTAAATAAACTATCATATAAAAAAAAAACATAACAAAATATAAGATAAATATCTAATGGCATTTAGATGTATACATTGATATATTATATTTATACATATATATAATATCAATTATATTTTAATTAAATTTAAGGAGAAAATTTTTGTCTACTATATTTAATACAATGTATTGTACAATTAAGAATGAATTTAATATCAGATATTAAATATTTTACCTTATAAATAATAATTTCATAATTAACAAATTAAAAGATAAATATCTAAAAAAATATGCCATTGTACACCAAAATAAATGTATGAATACATTTGCTAACATATATAATATATTAACTTTAATTGTTAAATTATATTTGTTGAAGTGCATTTTATCTGCTATATGGAATATAATGTATAAAACAATTAAAAAATGAATTTATACCAAATAATATTAAAACTATTTTATAAATAATAAATAAAATAAAAGATAATTAAATTTTAGTTATATTGATTTTAGTATTATATATACCAAATCATAAATAAGTTTTCTTATAAATACTAAATAATTCATAAACAAATTATAAGATAAATATCAAATAAATATACTTCATTATACACAAAAATTAATGTATAAATACATTAGCAAACATACATAATATATCACAATTGAAAACGAACTTAATGATTCAATTTTTCTTCTAGAAAACTATATATTAACATTATCACATTTATCAATATAAAAGTGTATAATATGTCGGTAGTGTACATCATAATTATAGACAAATAACTAAACCATATATATAAGTTAGCCTAATTTTTACAATATAACATACTATAAATAAATAAGTAAAGTTACTTTTATTTTATAACTTCAAAATATAAATTATAACTCTTATTACTATACCTATACCTACTCTTATAATAAAGAGTCTAATAAAGTAATTTACATAGTCACGAAATATTAACCATAAGTAGTTAATTATATATTTAATATTATTTTTTAGGAGTTATAACAATTAATTAGGGATCCTAACATATTACAAAAAAAAAAAACAAGAATAAGTAATAATAAATGTCAACATCTTTGGATTATTAATAGTAATTATACGCTAAAATATAAATATATATATACTTATATGTTGTAGTGTATATTGTATTTATGGATAAATATCTTAACAATTTATATTACTTGAGATTAATATTTGAATGTCTTCCATTAAATTATATAAAATAATATATGCTATTTTTGTTTTGTATTTGTAGATAAACATCTAAACAAATATTACTACTTAGCTTAATATTTGAAAACTATAACTGATTTATATAAACTATATATTTTGTATTTGAATATTGTTCTAGTATTTTGTATTGATATACCTTATTCAAAATACATATATGAATACATTTTTGAGTATTTGCATATATAATTTATACTAAAAAACAAATATATATAAATACAGTTGGAAACATATATAATTTATTACAATCAAAAATGATTTTAATATTTTATTTTTTCTCATATTAAAATATAAATAATCAATTATAATCTCCACTAATATAATAGTGTATAATATGTTATAGCGTATATCATAAATTATCTTTGTTAATATAATACTACATAGTCTTATTATGTTTTATCATATATAACTAAATTATCTACAAAATTAAATATAAACAAAGAAAATTTCCTTAAATTTAACTATATATTATCATTTATTATTTTTGCTAATACAATA
This sequence comes from Paulownia fortunei, assembly GCA_019321725.1. NCBI lineage: Eukaryota > Viridiplantae > Streptophyta > Magnoliopsida > Lamiales > Paulowniaceae > Paulownia > Paulownia fortunei. The sequence continues at coordinate 11,868,008 of CM033122.1, read as the reverse complement.
GTGTATAATATGTTATAGTGCATATTGTATTTATATGTAAATATCTAAACAATATATATTACATAGCTTAATATTTAAAATTATATTATTAATTCATATAAAATAATATTAGGTATTTAAACATTGTATTTAAGTATTTTATATGAAAGTATTTGAATATGGAATATATTAAAGTTTAATTTACTAGTGTACTACTATATTTATAGAATATGGAATATATTAAAGTTTAATTTACTAGTGTACTACTATATTTATAGATAAACTTCTATTTGAAATTCTGCAAATACTTTATATCATATGTATTTTGTATTAAGATAAAGATTTTATTATTTTTTATTGATATAAAAATAATTGGGCATATAGATATATCTATATATTAATATAATATATTTTATGCAAAAATTTGTAATATTTATTATGTTTTATTTATATTATTGGAAGTACATTTTATCTTTATGTATAAATATCTAAATAGAGATATATCATTGTAAACCAAATAAATACATGAATACATTTGGAAACATATATATATATATATATATATTACAATTAACAATGATAACAATGAACCTATTAATTTAATATTATGTGTATATGATATACCTAAAATATATCTAATTTTTTATCAAATATTATCATTTGTTATCTTTACTAATAATAATGTATTTATAGATAAATATATATTGCTTAGCTTACTATTTGAAATTTTACTATTAATTTATATAAAATAATATTTGGTTTTTGGACATTGTATTATAAAATTTTATATATGAAAGTATATGAATATGAAATATATTAAACTTTTTTAATTTACTTGTGTATAGTTTGTATTTTTAGATAAATATCTATAGAAATATTATTACTTAGCTTAATATTTGAAATTTTAGAAATAAATTATATTATATATTTTTTTAGATATTATTCTAGTATTTGATATTGACATGCATTATAAATATGGACACTTACATATATATAAATAACAAATTAAAAGATATATATCTAAAGGTAATTTACATATATATATATATATTTACTATAAATTGATTTTATTTTATTTATATTTATGGAAGTAGATTTTATCCATTGTATTTTGTATTAATGTATAGCACAGTTAATAATGAAGAAATAATAAATAAATTAAAAGAAGAATATTTATAGGGCAATTACATGTATATGTTCATATATTATATTTTATACATATATATATATAATATCTATTACATTTTATTATATTTATTACTATATTTAATATAATGTGTAGTATAGTTAAATTCAATAAATTATCATATAAAAAATAAACTTAACAAAATATAAGATAAATATCTAAAGGGCATTTACATATATATATTGATATATTATGTTTTATACATATATATAATATCTATTATATTTTAATTAAATTTAAGGAAGAACATTTTTGTCTACTATCTTTAATACATACAATTAAGAATGAATGTAATATCAAATATTAAATATTTTACCTTATAAATAATAAATATATAATTAATAAATTTAAAATTAAATATCTAAATAAATATATCATTATACACCAAAATAAATATATAAATACATTTGCAAACATATATAATATATTAAATTTAAAAGTTTAATTATATTTAATTTATATTTATGGAAGTACATTTTATCTGCTAGTTCTCCCTTGAACTCATACTCCTTATACCAAAGTATTTCCATTTCCTTTAAGACTTTCACAGAGTGATAGCCGCCTTCCTGTCGCCTTGGCATCCCCTAATAAAGGGTACTTGAAAGTGTATCTAAGGATTGCCGTTATATGTAATATAATGTATAATACAATTAAAAATGAATTTAACAGCTTAGTATTATGTATACCAAATACTATTTTATAAATAATAAATCAAATAAAAGATAATTACTTTTTAGTTATATTTAGTTTAGTATTATGTATACCAAACAATAAATAAATTTTCTTTTAAGTGCTAAATAATTCATAAATAAATTATAAGATAAATATCCAAATAAATATACTTCATTATATACAAAAATTAATATATGAATACATTGGCAAACATATATAATATATCACAATTGAAAATAAACTTAATGGTTCAATTTTTCTTATAGAAAACTGTATATTAACATTATTACATTTACCAATACAAAAGTATATAATATGTCGGTAGTATATATCATAATTACAGACAAATAGCTAAACAACATATATTAGTTATCCTAATTTTTAAAATATAACATACTATAAATAAATAAGTAAAGTTACTTTTATTTTATAACTTCAAAATACAAATTATAACTCTTATTACTATACCTATACCTATACCTACTCTTATAACAAAGAGTCTAATAAAGTAATTTACATATTCATGAAATATTAACCATAAGTAGTTAATTATATATTTAATATTATTTTTTAGGAGTTACAACAATTAATTAGGGATCCTAACATATTACAAAAAAAAAAAACAAGAATAAGTAATAATAAATGTCAACGTCTTTTGATTATTGATAGTAATTATGATATATATATATATATATATAGAGAGAGAGAGAGAGAGAGAGAGACTTGTATGTTGTAGTGTATATTGTATTTATGGATAAATATCTGAACAATATATATTACTTTAGCTAAATATTTAAAAGTCTTATATTAATTTATATAATATAATATTTGCTATTTCTGTTTTGTATTTGTGGATAAACATCTAAAGACATATTATTACTTTGCTTAATATTTGAAAACTAGAACTAATTTATATAAAATATATATTTTGTATTTGAACATTATTCTAGTATTTTATATTGATATACATTATTCAAAAGTAAATATATGAATACATTCATGTGTATTTGCATGTATATATTTCATACACAAAAACAATATATAAATACAATTACAACCATATATAATATTGCAATTAAATATGAATTTAATAGTTTAATTTTTATCATATTAAATTAGAAATTATCATTTATTATCTTCACTAATATAATAATGTATAATATGTTGTAGTGTATGTCATAAATTATCTTTGTTATTATAACACTACATAGTCTTATTATGTTTTATCATATATAACTAGAATATCTAAAGAATTAAATATATACAAATAATTTTTTTCTTAAATTTAACTATATATTATCATTTATTATCTTTGCTAATACAATAGTGTATAATACATCATATTGTATATTGTCTTTATATATAAATATCTAAACAATATATATTACATAGCTTAATATTTAAAATTCTACTATTAATTCAAATGAAAAAATATTAGGTATTTAAACATTGTATTTAAGTATTTTATATGAAAGTACATGAATAAGGAATATATTAAAGTTTAATTTACAAGTGTACTATTGTATTTACAGATAAACATCTATTTGAAATTCTACAAATAATTTACATAATATATATTTTGTATTACAATAAAAAATTTAATATTTTATACTAATACAAAATAAATATATGAATGCATAATGGGAATATACATATATCTATTTATTAAAATAATATATTTTATACAAAAATATATAATATTTATTATGTTTTATTTATATTAATGGAAGTACATTTTATCTTTATGTATAAATATCTAAATAGAGATATATCATCATAAACAAAAATAAATACATGAATACATTTGCAAACATATATAATATATTATAATTAACAATGATAACAATGAACTCAATAGTTTATTATTATGTGTATCTTATATACAAATTAATATTTCTAATTTTTAACTACATATTATCATTCATTATCTTTACTATATATTAGTTAGCTTAATATTTGAAACTTTACTATTAATTTATAAAAATTAATATTTGGTATTTAGACATTGTATTTTAGAATTTTATATGTGAAAGTATATGAATATGGAATATATTAAACTTTATTAATTTACTAGTGTATAATTGTATTTATAGATAATTATCTAAAGAAATATTATTACTTAAATTAATATTTAAAGAAAAATATCTAAAGGGAAATTACATGGATATATTAATATATTATTTTTTGTACATATATATAATATTTATTACATTTTATTTATATTTATTACAATAATTAATGTAATGTGTCGTATAAGTAAAATTAAATAAATTATCATATAAATAATAAACTTATAACAATAAAAGATAGATATCTAAAGGGCATTTATATATATATTGAGATATTATCTTTTATACATATATATATATAATATCTATTATATTTTAATTATATTTAAGGAAGAATATTTTTATCTACTATATTTAATATAATGTATTGTACAAATAAGAATGAATTTAATACAAGATATTAAATATTTTACCTTGTAAATAACAAATATATAATTAATAAATTAAAATATAAATATCTAAATAAATATATGTTAGAGTTGTGCCCGCTGAGTCAATTGATCTGGCTATCTTTATACTCTTGTGAACCAATCTTATTCATATTATTATCATTAAAATGGTAATCTTCATCTTAAATTCTTTATAAGAGTTAGATGTAGTACTTAGATCACATATAACTATGGAGCGTGATCGTGCATATGATGGTGATCGTGGAATATGCCTCCAAGGTTGTGATTTTAAAATATTCCAAGTCAAGATCAATGAGATAGGATAATATTGATCTTGCTAAGACTTATGCATATAATCCAGACTCGAAAAAAGGATGCCTTGTTCCATAAGCATTGATGTGGTGACACTAGTACATGTATGCGAGTGCTTGTTAGGGAATAAGTATATTGAACTACCACGCCTGAAAATTTCTAATTGGAAATATTTAATTGTCAAATGGGAATTTCTTTGTTACGATAGTACAAGAATTAGTCCTTGACTTAAGACAACAGGGTAACCTTATGCATGACATGTTGCACTTTGATGTATTTTCTGATTACATGAAGTCACAAGGGGTTTACGTTGTGTGTAACATCTTTATGTATGGAAATGAATGAGTGAATCTCCATACAAAGAATCCGTTACCTATCTAGATGAATAGGTGAATCTCCTATGTATTCTATTGTACTTGACTTTAAAATCCTTGGTCAAGGTTGGATGGAAATTAGACGTGGGATTTTCTAATTATTCATCATCAAGTGAAGCTATTAGAATGGATACATAGTTATTGAGCTCTTGGGGTTTTGACTAATCATCCATGCCCTAGGCTCAATCAGGAGATTAGATGACGGAATAATTGTACTATCATCCTATTCGTAATTAAAATAGATTCGCACCTTCACCTAAGACTAAGAGTCAAGTTCTTGGAATTATTGGGTTAATTCCTAGAAAATTAATTAATTAGATTAATTAATTAGAATAATTAATTATTCAATTAAGTTATAAGAGTTATGAGCATACAATTAGCTTAGAGTGAAACTAAGGGGTCACACACTAAGTTGGAAAGAGTACACTTCTAACTAGAACATATCCAAGGATTGGATCAAATTAATTAATAGAGATTATTCATTTTGGGCTGAAAATTGATTTAAGGAGTTAAATCAATTAATCTAATTAAATAATTTAATTATTTAATTATTTAATTATACCTAATAAGATTAGGGAACCCATGTGGAGCTAATCAATTAATCGATATCACCAATTAATTAAGTAGGGTATAAATTAATTTAAGGAGTTGAATTAATTTATCCAATATTATCAAGTTAATTAATTGATATGATCAATTAATTAAATTGGGCATATTAAATATTGAGATTATTTAATAGGTTCTAATATGATTAAAAAGGCCAAGTGGAACCAATTAATTAATTGATTGGATGAATTAATTCAGTTGGGATTATTTAATTGATGGGGATCAATTAATTGGACTTAATTAATTTAATTGAAGTCCAAGACCAAGTTAATGGGCTTGTAGGAGGCCCATTAGGAAGTTAATTGCAAGAATTAAACTTATCTTAGAGTTTGATAGAAAGAAGGAACCAAATAAGGAAAGCAGCACGAGGAAACCTAATGGGACTGGGGTTGGAGGAGTCCTATAAGAGGACTCCCTCTTATGGCCGAAATTAAGAGCTTCATGGAAGCTAAAAAATCGGCCATCACAAGAAAAAGGAAATTCGTCTCCCTTCTCCCTCATTGATTATTTTCTTCCATCAAAAGGTTCCACCTTTTATCATGGTTCCATTCTTTTATTCACTAGTTGAATTAAGAATTAAACTCCACATATTCTAGAGTAGAATAAGCCTTTTGAATCCACTAGCATGGATTTAAATGGGGTAGAAATTTTCAACGTATGGCTATGCTCAGAGGTACCACACTTGAGAGTTTAAGTGAACTGTCTCCAACACGAGGGGTTTGAAATCAAGATTCGCGAAAGCAGTTCATGGATGGATTCAAGATTCGCAAAGGAATTCGTGGAAAGAAAATGATTTGAACCATTTCTTGCATCTTCATCAGTCGAGTGCAAATTAAGGTAATGGTTTCTAAAACCTTATTGTTATAAGTATCAAAAAAATGCACAACTGAGTAATCATGAAAGAGTTATGAGATTTTTTTAATTACATATGATGTCATGTTTGTTTTGTTTTTAAAAAAAATTCTGTTGTGTATACGCTTCCCGGGAATGTGCAAACCCAACAGTGGTATCAGAGCCAAGGTTCGTATGTTTTTGATATTTTTTTATTATGTTTATTTAATATATATGATTAATTAAAAATTTATATGTGTGATTGATTTTGAATCAATTAATTTCTTTATTTGAGATTAATTTTATTAATTATTTTAAATGTAAAAATATTTTAAGAAATAAGACAAATTAAAAAATTAGATTTCTTGATTCAAGAATTTTAAGATTGTGGAATCTTGAATTTCTTAATCCAAGAATTTCAAATTTGTGAAATCTTAAATTTCTTGAAACATGGCAAGAAATAAAAAATTAAAAAGGTTGATTTCTTGATCAAGAAAATTAGTTTTTTGATCAAGTTTTCAAGATTTCTTGTTCAGATAAAAAAATCAAGAATTCTTAGTGAGATCAAGAAACTAAGAAATCAAGATTTTGTGAAAACCTTGAAATCTTGTACAAAAAAAAAAATTGGGCTACCGACCACCCAATGTGTGCATTGGGTGGGTTGTTAGTTGACTGGCATCGGGTCACCAATCAGCACCCGACCACTAGATAAGGGGGTACTAGGGCAAATGACGGGTGCCTCAGGTAACCCATCATGTGCATAGCCTACCACCTAATGGATTGCCTTGGGCTGTTATCCTAAACCATCTTGTTACTCAATTACTACGTGAAGTTTATGGTTTTTCATTTTGAAATTAAATGTTGATTTTAATTTTTGAAAAATTATTTTTCTTGAAAAAACTAGAATCTTGATCTCAAATTTAAAAGAAATTACACTTAACGTAATCGATAAATTTATATGCTTTCATTGTCATGTGATAACTTATATTAAGTATGCTAGTTGGATGATCATAGAGTTTAGGCCAATGTGATTGGTTTAATTTTGTGCACTTACTGGTTATTTTTTGGGTTTTAATTAAAATGAAGCCTATGAGTCTCGCATTTCTTTGTTTTATTCTTGATATACTTCTATCTCCCTCCTATATACCTCCCCTTGGAATTATTCCAAGGTTTTTTTTGAAGTTTTAGCAAATGTAATGAGAGTAGAATTAGGTGGTGAGGTGTATCTTTTTTTAATTTGGCGGATATTTTAAGAAGATGGAATGAAGATAGAGGAAAAGAAAGGAATCAAGGCCTATAAATGTATAAGATACATTTATGTAATAGATATTATATTTTAATTATCTCCCTTAGATTAACGTTGATCCACTTTAGCTTGAGTGGATTACATAGGATTAAAGGCTTATGATTATCCAATTATTTTAGTATGCATGCTGCATTTATTAAATGCTTCATTATGATGATGCTTGCCATCGTTAGGATATGAACATTAAATAAATAAGATAAGAAAATAATGAGATCTTATATAATAAATCTAGTATGACCCTCACTTGAAAATGTTTCAAGTTGAGAACCTTGATTGGTTCGATATCAAGCATAAATGGGCAATATTGAGTGGGATCCAATTATCCATGCCTTCCATCAAAAGTAGTGGCATGCTGATATGCTACCATATTTAGTTCGTTGGCCATGAGTCATGGGATGTGCTAAGTGTTGGCAAGCTGTGACCACTACTAAGTATTGAGATGCCCATGGGGTGGACTCATCCTTATCATTGGTTATGAATCATGGGACGTTTAGATACTCTATTACATAGATGTTTGATAGGTAATGCTTGACACTTAGTACCATATGGACTCATAAAATTGAGGTATATAGGATGAGGTCAGGCAAAATAGCTTGAGGGTTACAGGAAGATGCAATAGCTAATGTTGTTAGCTACTTTTAGTTTTATCGTATGGGCTCATAAAATTGGGTTATGTGACAAGGCTAGTTGGACCTGAAGTCTACTAGGAAATTAGATTTTCTGAATTTTCATCTAGAGAGTGATGGGATTTGAATAAAATAGTAAGAGATATTTATGATTAAAGACCATATCATAAATGGATATTAATTGAAAGAATGCTTAAATTTCTGCCTCGCATAGGATAATTGTTATCGCTAGTAATTCCACATAAGATAATTTAGACAAACAAATAAACTTACTGGCTCAATCTATCTAAAAGGATAGATGTTTGTCACCATTTTTTATATTTAGGTCATCGAAAGAGGAAACACAAGTATTGACTTGTTCAGTTGAATTAAAAGGGGTTCTAATTCAAGTTTACACTTTGTTAATATCAACCATTAAGGTTGATAAATTTTTCTTGGGTATTAGATATCAGATATGATTCCATTTCTGCAAAGGGTTGCAGTGAATGACAAGAAAATGGAGACTAAGACAAAGGACGATCCTTAAGCTTGAGAATAAGGTAAGCGTTGCTTTATTAGCTATAGGAATTATCTATTTAACTCTATATGGAATTATGATAATATTAGTTATTTGTCTTTGCTATATTAATAAATGAACTATTCAATCCCAATATTCTATGCTACATAATCAACAACTTAATATTAGAATTAGATAATCAAAACAATGCATACTTGTGGTAAGCAAGATTAGGTCATGTCTCTAAGCTAGATTATATAATCAAAATAGTGCACAAGCGAACTATTCTTACTTCATTATTCTAAGATCTTTTAAATCCATCAATGTAATCGAGGAAGAGAATACTAAGGTGGTAAGTTCTTGATTATCTAATGGAGTATTAGATTCTCACTTTAAGTGAATCAAAGTTGAGTTTCACCTATTTCCTCATTTATTCTGGGAATTCACCCTATAATTGACAATATTATTATCAAGTAAGAATACGGTGCATAAAATATCATATGAGATATGATGTGGCAAAAGACCCTTGCATACATACCTAAGGGTATAAAGGGGTCTACTTTTTTTAAGTGGTTAGTGAGAGATAAGATAGATGTGAATCTATCTTATGCAAATTTGTGGAGTATTTAAAGGAATCTAAAGGATACCATTTCTATGATTCCTTAGAACAAAGGAGTTTGTTTATAGGGATGCCATATTCTTGAGAAGAAGGAATTTCTATTGGATAGAAATAGCTAGATCAGAGAACTTGAAATAATTCAAGAACCACACTTTATCTCACAAATGGCAATGGTGTAAGAAAAAATTACTAAAACTTCTAGTACACAACCTCCAATGAGATCTGAAAGGATCTTGGGGCCATTTATATAATAAAAGCCTCTTACTAGAGAGCAGCAATGAGGATTTCCTTTTTGAATATTGATATAACTAAGGAGTAATGATGTATGACATCAATTCGGGGAGATGGAAAAATGCCATGCAATTCGAAATGGATTCCATGTATCTAACAAAGTTTGACCTTGATGGGCCTATTGGTGGGAATAGTTCCCATTAGCTGCAAATAGGTCTGCAAATATAAAATTATAGAACATGGTTAGGTGGCGACCTATAAAGGCACGATTGGTAGCGAAGTGTTATGCTCAAAGTCAAGGTGTTGACTGTTGAGGATATTTTTTACCAGATGTGATCTAAAGTCTATTTAGATCATGCTAGCTATATCTACGTATTATGACTACTAGATATGACAAAGGGATGTGAAGATTATTTTTCTCAATGGGGGTATTGAGAATGGGATATAAGTTAGGCGGCCAGAGGTCTTCATATCAAACAGAAGCAAGCAAATGGTTTGCAAACTTCAGAGATCCGTTAAAGACTCAAAATAAATTTTCCGAATGTGGAATATTGGATTCGCCAAGGCAATCAAATGGTTTGATTTTCTTAGGAATGTAGATGAACCACACATGTACAAGAGGGTTAGTGGGAGCATTGTAATCATTGTTATATTTTACATTGATGACATTCTACTCATAAAGATGATGTAGAAATATTGCAGTCAACTAAGACTTGTCATCTACTAAGTTCTCCATGAGAGATTTGATTGAGGATTAAGATCTATGGAGATAGATCTGAAATGATGCTTGGACTATCCTAAATCCAAGTATATAGATTAGATGCTAAAAAGGTTTAACATGAAAGAATCCTATGAGAGATTCTTGTTTTTTGATTTATAGGATTTCTCTTTCGAAGTCCTTGTCCCCAAAGACATTTTGAAAGAAAGATAAAATAATGACTCACATACTTTATGCATCCTTGATAGGAAGAATAAATGTACATGATTTGATATAAAAAATGTTCTAAGTGTCATGAGCAGATATCCATCATTTTAATGGAAAAAACATCGGAAGTCGTAAAGACAATCTCTAGTACTTGTGAAACTCTAAGGATCTTTTCTTGGAGTATGGTTATAGAGAACTAAAACTAAGATACTTTATCTAGTTTTTAGTCCAAAGTAGATGATTTGAAGTCTATATCTAGATTTGTGTTCATCCTAAACAGTGGGACAATTAAATAGAAAGAGTTCCAACCTTGTAACAACAGTGGATTACACCACTATGGTTGAATACATTGGGGCATGCGATGCTGTAAAAAGGAATTATTTGGATTGAAAACTTAATCTAAGTGTTGGATGTAGTTCCAAATATTGTTGATTGAGTACTGGAGTACTACAATAATAATAAGGGCTATTGTGTAAGCAAAGAAGCTAAAGTCTTTATTAGAGTAGTGCCCAACGTACCAATTAGATTGTGCATCCTTATACTCTTGTATTTGTAAAAATAATCTTTTTCAAATCATATTAATAAAAAGGCAAATTTCTTTATCCTTAATTATTTATTGTAATTAGATAAAGTCCATAGACCAAACTTAACTACGGGGCATGATCACGCATAGACTCGCATATACAATGAATGCTTGCATGAGGAGGATATCTCGTTCCATGGACATTAGCATAGTGACGCTAGTACATGTATGCAGGTACTTGTTAGGAAACAAGTATACTGAATATACCCACTGGAATTTCTTAATTGAAAACTTGTTTGTCGAAATAAGAAATTCTATATTATGATAGTACAGGATTAGTATTTTGACTTGAGACATCATCATAGCCTTATACATGTCGTGTTTCATTTTGATGTGTCTTCTGATTGCCTGACAATCACAAAAGAGATACATTGGATGTTGCATTGATATGTATTGAGATTAATGAGTGGTCAACAAAGGATCCATTACTTTTCTAGTAGAACAAGTGAATCTTCTATATTTTCATAGTTCATGACTCAAAAGTCTTTGGATAAGGCAGGATGAATGTTAGACGATGATTTTCTAATAATCCATCGTGAGTCATTAAAACTTGAAATGGAATCATAGTTATTGAGCAATTAGGGTTTTGACTATTGATCCATGCCCAAGACTCAATCAGCAGATTAGTTAATGGAAAGACCTTATGTGTATGATACTCGTAATTAAAATAGGTTCACTCGCTATTTCATATAAGTCTAGGTAGTAATGATACATTTGCTAGGGGTTTCTCATGACTTGTGAGGTTTTTGAAATTAAGAGTTAATTTCAAGCAAACTAATTAATTGAATTAATTAACCGGAATAATTATTATTCATAAGTTGCAAATGTTGCAAATCCACTGCTAGTTTAGTTGTGAAACTAAAAGGTCACACACAATTTGAGATGGAACATTTCTAATTTAGGAATTGATCTAAATGGTTGGATTTAATTAGTTAATAGAGATTAATTAATTGGGGGCTTAAATTAAGAAGTTGAATGAATTATTCAATTAAATAATTAGATTATTTAATTGGACCTAATAAGATTAAGGATCCCAATTGGAGTGAAATAATTATTTGATTCGATCAAATTAATTATGTAGTCTATAAAATAATTTAATTATTAATTAATTTACTTAATTAAATAATTAAATTATTTAATTGGGTCTAATTTAATTAGACGGGGCTAGATAGAATTAATTAATTTGGGTAAGACAGTTAATTAGATTAATTGTAGGATTTATTTTTAAATCCAAGCCCAATTCACTAAGGCCTATTAGGAAAGGCCCATGAAAAAAAGAATGAAAAGTCAAGAGTTTGAAATTATTGGATAATCTTGAATATTTTCGAAAGATATGAAAGAAATAAAATTGAAAGAAGTTTTGATGAACCAAAATATCTTCTAACCAATGAAAAGGAGACACAAAATACCAAGAGTAGGACTCTTGAAATTTTGAACCCCCTATATATATCTCATGGCCGAAAATTATAGAATGGAGAAAAATCCTTTAATTTTCAGCCATTCAAAAGGGAGAAGAAAAATTATTTTCTTCAACCATCATTTTTCTCCATAAGTTCCATCTTTTATTTTTAAGTATTAATTATTTTATCACTAGTTGATAATAGGAATTAATATTTTCATATACACTCCATAAACCAGATTAGAAAAGAAATTAGAATTACTAATGGAATTTTAATTTTGTGTTCTTGTTCAAAGTGTAGACTACTTTAGAGGGGAGACATTTGGATCCCTGTGAACCAAATTCAGAAAAGGGGCTAGCAATTGATTGTTTCATACCCTACAACAATCAAAGTGCATAAAAAGGTATAAATCAAAACTTTAATTATTTTATTACAACCATTGGAGATTGCGAAATCGTTAAAAATTGCATCGGATGCAGGGTATTACTATAATTGTTATGGTATGATATTTTAAAAAATTTTAATTTCCTATTGTGTATACCCCGGGATCACACAACTCAACAGTCTCATCAAAGGATCCAAGCATAAAAAAATAGTGATACCATGATTCTAAAAATCGATGGTAGAGGCAACATCTACATGGAAAGAGTTGCCTCGATAGAAAATATAGCACCCACTTATTTAATCTAAAATAAGTATTTGAAGAACATCTTGGGAAAAATGAGTCTTAATACGAGGGCAATTATCTCTAGGGCAAGTGGGAGATTATCAAAGTAGTGTTCAGCGAGCCAATTGATCTGGCAATCCTTATACTCTTGTGAACCAATCTTTTTCATATTAGTATCATTAAAATGATAATCTTTATCTTAAATTCTTTATAAGAGCTAGATGAAATCCTTAGATCACATATAGTTATTGGGCGTGGTCATGTATATGATGACGATTATAAAATATGCGTCAAAGGCTATAGTCTTAAAACATTTTAAATCAAGGATCAATGAGATGAGACATCATTGATCTTGTCGAGACTTGCACATACGATGCAGGTTTGAAAGGAGGATGTCTCGTTTCATTGGCATTGGAGTGGTGGCACTAGTGTATATATGTGAGTGCTTGTTGATGAACAAGTACACTGAACTACCATGCATCAAAGTTCTGAATTGAAAATATTCTATTGTCAAATGGAAATTTCTTTATTACGATAGTATAAGAATTAGTTCTTGGACTTAAGGCACCATGGTAACCTTGTGCATGACATGTTGCACTTTGATGTATTTCCTAATTATATGAAATCTCAAGGATTTTACGTTGGATATAATATCTTCATATATGAAGATTAATGAGTGAATATCCACACAAAGGATCCATTCCCTATCTAGATGAATAAGTGAATCTCCTATGTGTTCCACTGTACTTGATTTTAAAATCCTTGGCCAAGGTTGGATGGAAATTAGACGTGGGGTTTTTTAATTGTTTATTATCAAGTCAAGTTACTAGGAATGGATACATGTTATTAAGCTCTTGGGGTTTCGAATAATCATCTATGCCCTAGGCTCAATTGGGAGATTAGATGGCAGAAGGATTGTACTTACATGGTATTCATAATTGGAATAGGTTTGCACCTTCACCTAAGACTAGGAGTAATGATGCATTGCCAGATGTTTTCCATGACTTGTGTGTTCTTGGAATTAATGGGTTAATTTCAAAAGAATTAATTAATTAGAATAATTAATTATTCAACTATAAGCCCACGGCTAGCTTAGAATGAACCTAAGTGGTCACACACTAAGTTAGAAAGAGTACACTTCTAACTAGAACATATCCAAGGGTTGAATCAAATTAATTAATGGAGATTAATTCATTTGGGGCTCAAAATTAATTTAAGGAGTTAAATTAATTTATTCAATTAAATAATTTAATTATTTATTTAGACCTAATAAAATTAAAGAACCCATGTGGAGCTAATTAATTAATTAATATGATTAAGTAGGGTATAAATTAATTTAAGGAGTTGAATTAATTTATCCGATTAAATAATGTGGTTATTTAATTGGATCTAATATGATTATGAGTCCTATATATGATCAAGTTAATTAATTGATATGATCAATTAATTAAATTGGGAAAAAGTTTGTGAATTATCAAATTATTTTTAATTTTTTGAGTCATAGAGGTTCTTTCAACTTCAATGATTAAAATTAAGCATGAATAATGCGGTTTGATTGATGATGGGTGTTGTTTTGGACTTTGATGTTGTTATTTGGTTAATATATTTTTTTGATAATTATACTCAATTTTTTTTGCACAAATAGTTATGTTATTTAGTGTGAAGACAATCATATCAAAATAGAAAGTTCTTATTCCCTCGCTCTAATCATCATTTGGATCTTCAACATATAAGGGTTGAGTATTAAAACTTTTCTTTTTAGTCTGTCGAGGCAAACGACTGATAGTGCACCACTAGAAAAATGATTAAGGCATTAGACTTTCTAGCACCATTGCCAAATTAGCTTGTTCCCCATGTGATGTTCCAAGAGAACAGCCCCCTAGTGAGCCACTTTGAGCCTTTCAATAAATAAAATCGTTTTACCTAGCCTAAATACACTATTATCCAACCTTTGTTCTAAAAATGATTTGGAGTTTAAGAGACATTCCATTGACAGAGTGAACTTGCAAAAGAAATTTAGGTTGGAGTAGAAGATAAGTGTGTGGGAGTTTCTCTAAAAAAAATAAAATAAAATAAAATTTGCAAAGTACTAAAAATATTACGAGTTGCAACTAAAAATGAGATATTTCAAGATGGAAAAAAAAGATGAAGAGGGGTCTAATTCAATAATAATAGACTCCAATGTCAAAATTTGTGGAGTTTGAGAATTCTTTATCGAAAAACTCTATATCTCTAATTCCGTAAAATTTTTAGAACCTTTCTTGCATTCTATCATTTTATTTTTTAGCCCCATCACTACCCTTTAGCCTCATTTTACAACTTTGTTGAAGATCTTTTGATTTCGTGTGGTGCCTTCAGTGTAGTGGAAATTTGCACCAAATGAAGAGCTTATGATGTTTAACTTTTCCATTAGAGATTGAGTGATGGTTTTTGTAAGGTTCTATGAGAATTCACTTATTGAAGCATGTATAGTTTCATCACTGTTGACATTAACTATCCACACACACACTTGAGTATGCTTATTGTGGAAATGTATTGACTTTTGAATGACTAAGAGTTATACTCAACACTTGTTTGATTTCATTTCCATATTACTTTGTTACTTACTGAAAATAATAGTTAGAAGATAGTTATCATAGGTATTTGTGGGTATCACCGCTGAAACCCTTACGAAACTATAACTCATCCTCTATGGGCCACCTAGGGTTTAAAAGCTTGTTAAATATGTTAAATGCAATCATAATTTCATACGAAAGTGGATTACTTTAGGTTTGTTTTAGACTTGCTCGAGGACAAGCAAGGGTTAAGTGTGGGGAATTTGATAAGTGCATATTTTGACATATTTTGTATCAAACCCTTTATACTTTTCTTACTTTATTATTGTTAATATTATTGTTTTATTAATGTTTTGTGTTAGAAAATTAATAAATATAAAAATATTAAAAGAAGCATGTTTCCAAACTTGTGCAACTTTTGTATTTTTAGCATAACTTCATGATCAAAAGCTCTATAAACCTAAATCTTATTTCATTTGAAAGCCAAGAGATAGAACTATAATGTTTCTATTAGAACCTCAATTCAATTCAATCTTGATTATAGCAGAAAGTTCGTTCAAGTAGTTGCACAAAATGGATCACCAAAAATTTGGATAAGAGTTCAATCCAATATTGACTTATTTGACCAATTAGGTCATACCAAATTGCTTTTGGGCTGAACTTTGGATATGTTATACACAAGAGTAAATAAACAAGTTTTCTGAAGACAAGATAGTTAGAAAATGTGTCAAAATAGTGAAAACATAGGCATTAAGATAGCTCGTGGACATGATTTGATAATTTGACCATATCTTCACTATCCGATAACAAAATTTGACAAATGATATATGAAAATATATCAGCACCAAAAGATCTACAACTTTTGTTCTTTACTCATATTTGTTTGGCCTTTAATATACTCCAAGTACTATAAATAGGTTATGTATTAAGCTTGTAAGAGAGGGGGGGTAGAGGGTTTATTTAGGCTAAGTTTTTTAGTTTATATGTTTTCTAATAATGTAAGTTTTCTAGTAGTAATAAAAATGCATTCTCTAGTTTTTTTTTCTATTTTTAGTCTTTCCTGCTTTTATTATGTCTTTCTAAATTTTATTTTGTTGAGGAAAAAGGGTGAACCTCTTGATGGAGGAAGAAGAATGGTTATAAGGATAGAAAATATTTAAGTATGTTGTATTATTATTTTGAGTTTTGATCTAAACTCTACTTGTTTTGTAGTGATTCTTGATTTATGTATCTCCAATGACACAACAAATACTTGGGTTCATTTAGCTTATTTCACGGTTCTACCCCACCGACTGCTAATGTGAAACCTTAATTTGTTGTTGACAAAGGTGTGTATAAATGCTTGATCTCATAAATAAGTGTTGACGTTAAGAGATAATTTACAAATAGTAAAACAATATCATGATTACCTTATTGTATGGGTAATTTGATAATATCTTCCCATTGAAACTTTCAATATGTATGGATTCTAATAGTGGCAATTAAGAGAGGTAAAAAGAATAAATAACCGTTTCTCTATCCAAAATTTAAAAGTGGATCTCTAATCCTCAATACTTTTATTACTTTAGTTACAGCATACATTAATTTTTCATATATTTTGAATCACATAAATCCTATTTTTTTTTTAATTATAATCATGAATTCTTCAAACAACTTCTCTTTGGATCGACCTCGAACTCACGAGAAATTTATTACTTAATACAACTTGCACTTGGGTTTGCAACCTTAAAGTACAATTAAAAATGAATTTAATACCAGATATTAAATAATTTACCTCATAAATAACAAATAAATAATAAATTAATTAATAGATAAATATATAAAAAATTATATATCATTGTACACCAAAATAAACTATATTAAAAATAATAATTAAAATAAAAGATAATTACATTTTATTTATTTTTATTTTAGTATAAAATATACCAAATAATAAATAAACTATCTAATAAAAACTAATTAATTAATAATTAAAATAAAATATAAATATCTAAATAAATATACATCATTATACATAAAAAAAATATAAATACATTTTCAAACATATATAATATATTGTAATTAATAACAAACTTAATAGTTCAATTTTTCTTATAGAAAACTATATATTAACATTATTATCTTTACCAATACAAAAGTGTATAATATGTTGGTAGTGTATTATCTAAACAATATATATTACTTAGCCTAATTTTTAAATTATAACATACTACAATAAATAAGTCAAATTACTTTTATTTTATAACTAAAATACAAATTACAACTCTTATTCCTATACATATACCTACTCTTATAATAGTAGAGTCTAATAAAGTGATTTGCATAGTCATGAAATATTAACCATAAGTAGTTAATTATATATTTAATATTATTTTTTGGGAGTTATAACAATTAATTAGGGATCCTAACATATTAAAAAATAAAAATAAATGTCAATGTCTTTCGATTATTAATAGTAGTTATACGTTAATATATATATATATATGCTTATATGTTGTAGTGTATATTGTATTTATGGATAAATATCTAAACAATATATATTACTTTAGCTTAATATGTGAAAGTCTTCTATTCAATTTGATAAAATAATATATGGTATTTTTGTTTTGTATTTGTTGATAAACATCTAAAGAAATATTATTACTTAGCTTAATATTTGAAATTCTAGAAATAATTTATAGAAAATATATTTTATTTGAATATTATTCTAGTATTTTGTATTAACATACATTATTCAAAAATAAATATATGAATACATTTTTTGAGTATTTACATAAATATATTTTATACACAAAAATAAATATATAAATACAGTTGCAAACATACATAACATATTACAATTACATATGAAGTTAATAGTTTAATTTTTCTCATAATAAAATAGAAATTATCTTTTATTATCTTCACTAATATAATAGTGTATAATATGTTGTAGTGTATGTCATGAATTATCTTTGTTAATATAATAATATATAATCTTATTATGTTTTATCATATATAACTAATTATCTAAACAAGTAAATAAATATAAATAAACTTTTTTGAAATTAAACTATATATTATCATTTATTATCTTTGCTAATGCGATAGTATATAATACGTTATAGTGTATATTATATTTATAGGTAAATATCTAAACAATATATATTACATGGCTTAATATTAAAATTCTAATATTAATTTATGTAAAATAATATTAGGTATTTAAACATTGTATTTAAGTATTTTATATGAAAGTATAAACAACTATTAGAAATTCTACAAATAATTTACATAATATATATTTCTTATTAAAATAATGATTTTAATATTTTATACAGATATAAAAATAAATATATGAATACATAATGGGCATATACATATATCTATATATTAATATAATATATTTTATACAAAAATGCATAATATTTATTATGTTTTATTTGTACCAAGAATGAGAAAAAATAAAGATAAATATAACAAGTATTTCAAATTCCAACTAAGCAATAAATGTCAATGCAAGAAGTTAACACTACAAAGTGCGAAGATCAACAACTTGGTCTAAAGATACGACATACATGCCAAATAAATAATATCCTACATCATCAAGCAAAATAGAAAAGATCACTTCTTGAAAACAACAAAGTTAGCTCTAAGAGGCATCCACAACCTTTGTAGTAGAACCTCATTCACTAGGCACCTCACCCGCATCTATAACAGCAACAACTGCGGTTGAATCTTCACTCCTTCTAGATCTGGAACTCGAGGCTCAATCAACATGACTATTCCTTACTGACCCTACCAGACTCTCAAAGCATACGCCTACAGTGAATGATATCATCATAAACACTCAATGCCCGCTGCATCATAGCTTCTACAAAGGCATCCGATAACTGAAAGACAGTGACACCTCTCTTTTCAACCTCAACAATCAGAGCTTTTCCCATTTTTGAATTCAAAAACTTCTTCCACTAGCAACTTCAAGGTCATACTTCTCTTATAAGGCTTTGAAGTTTTCATTTAGTTTCTTATTCTCTCGCTTCACATTCTTCAACTTATCCGCCATCTTAGCTAGCTCTTCAGTACTCGCCTTACCAGCATCCTCAAAGAAGTTAGAAGATTCTTTATAACTCTTTGCATGCTCCGTCAAAATGGTCACTAAATTCACACACTGTGGAATCACAAAAAATAATATTAAAAATACTAACAAAACTATAGCAATAATAATAACAAAAGAAGATATGGTAAATACTTACTCGGGCAAACTCCCTAACTAGTGCACCAGTAATAACCCCATCTGACTTCACGCTAAGCCTGTCAATATCATACTTGTTCACAAGACTCCGAGTCTTAGTTCACCTTAGTTCCAAGTCACTATTATCCCAAAATGACTCAACACTCTCCACTTGATTCAATCCATAGCCAAATAAACCCTTTCCCGCCCATTGGCGAGGCGCAGATACAAGTGACAAAATCCTACATCTTTTTGAACCACATCCCCCAGGATCTTGGAGGAGTACCCCAAATCACGTGAAGCCAATCTACGCTTGCCTCCAGTACGAGGGGGAGGAGAAAGAATAGTTGGTGGTGGCCTGACTCCACCTCCATCTCTACCTTGAGTAGTCCTCTCTGTGTCGACCCTCTCAACTTTACCAAATGGAACATTGAGAGCATTCCTACCAGACAGAAGGCATGAAGAGCCTGAAACAGAACCTTGAAAGCGACGTGAATGAATGGAAGACAAATCAACCCTCTTACCTGTAAAAAAAAATCCACAAGGAAAATATATCAAAGACAAAAAAAAGGAGAAAACATGAAAAAAATCAACAAGCATACCAAAATATGTACAAGAAAAAGAGTTTATACCGACAGGAAATAAACACCCAACATCAAACAAAGTGTCAAATAACCCCAGTTGCAATAAATTGAAACTTGAGGTTATGATGTACTTCCCAAGATGAACTTTCAATGGAGAACTACTCCACGCAGTAGGAAACCCCCAATCATCATCTCTTACATAAAATAATCTTTCTTTCCAAGGGCCTCAAGATGAAGAACATCCACCTAAAAATTTGCACCCACTACGAGCATAAAAATAAAAGTAGGACTCATTGAGTACCTTTCGAACTCCAAATAAAGTATGAAAACTGGAAACAGAGAGATGAAATTCTTCTAATTGATGACAAAATCCTTCAAAATACATCAAAGTGTTTAGGGTAAGCTAACTTAGACATAATCCCACACTACGGAGCACCTCAACTGGGAAGGGTTTGGGAGGAATACTGAATCCACAAATGAATTGAGCGATATAGGCTATGAAGTATCCCGAGGGGGGAGATATGATTCTTTGACCGATAAGTAGAAGAACAAACTTATGACGAGTAGATAAAGATAATTTTTTATGAAGTATTTTGAGATTTCTAACACTTAAGATAGTATCATCATTTTCAACATCCATGACTCGACTATGAATTAGATGAATTTGACTTACAAAAAAAGAACCTAATACCTCAGATGAAGCATCCCTACTATAAGGAGCAGGGTCCTCTTCCTCTACTTCAAACCTAACAAACTCCACAGGAGAACCACCCTCGCTCAAACTATAAGACATTTGGTGTGAGTCACTCTATTCTTCATTCTCCCAAGGTTCACTAACACACTCAGGATAGTTGCTCGAGCTGAGGGGGAGAGAAAACAGCTCGAGCACGCTCGAGCTGTAGGAGAAGCAAGGCAGCTCGAGCATGCTCGAGCTATGAGTAGAACCAAGCAGCTCGAGTACGCTCGAGTTGTGCTAGGCAACACGGAGTAGCTCGAGCTACTGTCAGTGGAAGAATACAGCTCGAACAAGGTGCTCGAGCTGCACTGGATGGCAGGGAGCAGTATAGTACAAATAAAATTGAATTTAACAGTTTAGTATTATACCAAATAACAAATAAACTATCTTAAAAATAATAAAGAAAATTACATTTTCTTTTTTTTTTCATTTAGCATAATGTATACAAATTATTAGATAAACTATCTTATAAAAACTAAATAATTAATGAATAAATTAAAAGATAAATATATACATCATTTTTCACAAAAATAAATATATAAATACATTTGCAAATATATATAATATAATACAATTAATAACGAAATTAATAGTTCAACTTTTCTTCTAGAAAACTATATATTAACATTATTATCTTTACCAATACAAAAGTGTATAGTATGTTGGTTGTGTATATCATAATTATAGACATATAACTAAACAAGATATATTACTTGGCCTAATTTTTAAAATACAACATACTATAAATAATTAAGTAAAGTTACTTTTATTTTATAACTTCAAAATACAAATTATAACTCTTTTTCCTATACCTATACTAACTATTGTAATAATAGAGTCTAATAAAGTGATTTACATAGTCACAAAACATTAACCATATGTAGTTAGTTATATATTTAATAATATTTTTTTAGAGTTATAACAATTAATTAGGAATCCTAACATCAATAAAAAAATAAGAATAAATAATGATAAATGTCAACGTCTTTTCTTTATTAATAGTAATTTTACGTTAACATACATATATATACTCTTATGTTGTGGTGTATATTGTATTTATGGATAAATATCTAAACAATATATATTACTTTAGCGTAATAATTTAAAGTCTTTTAGTAATTTATATCAAATAATATTTGGTATTTTAGTTTTGTATTTGTAGATAAATATCTAAAGAAATATTATTACTTAGCTTAATATTTGAAATTCTAGAAATAATTTATATAAAACATATATTGTATTTGAACATCATTCTAGTATTTTTATATTGATATGCATTATTAAAAAATAAATATATGAATACATTTTTGAGTTTTTGCATATATATATTTTATACACAAAAACAAATATATAAATACAGTTGCAAACATATATAACATATTACAATTAAAAGTTAATTTAATAATTTAATTTTTTGCATAATAAAATATAAATTATCGTTTATTATCTTAACTAATATAATATGTATGATATGTTGTAGTGTATGTCAGAAATTATCTTTGTTAATATAATACTACATAGTCTTATTATGTTTTATCATATATAACTAAACTATCTAAAGAAATAAATACATATATAAATAAACTTTTCTTAAATTT
The DNA here is from genome assembly GCA_019321725.1 of Paulownia fortunei. Lineage (NCBI taxonomy): Eukaryota > Viridiplantae > Streptophyta > Magnoliopsida > Lamiales > Paulowniaceae > Paulownia > Paulownia fortunei. The sequence continues at coordinate 11,845,051 of CM033122.1, read as the reverse complement.
AACTATATATTATCATTTATTATCATTGTTTATACAATAGTGTATGAGTACGTTATAGTATATATTGTATCTATAGGTAAATATCTAAACATTATATATTACATGGCTTAATATTTAAAAAATTCTACTATTAATTTATATAAAATAATATTAGGTATTTAAACCTTGTATTTAAATATTTTTTATGAAAGTATGTTAATATGGAATATAATAAAGTTTAATTCACTAGTGTATAGTTGTATTTACAGATAAACATTTATTAAAAATTCTACAAATAATTTACATAATATATATTTTGTATTAAAATAATGATTTTAATATTTTATACAAATTTAAAAATAAATATATGACTACATAATGGGCATATACATATATCTATATATTAATATAGTATATTTTATAAAAAAATATATAATATTTCTTATATTTTATTTATTTTAGTGGAGGTACATTTTATATTTATCTATAAATATCTACATAGAGATATATCATTATAAACAAAAATAAATAAATGAATACATTTGCAAACATATATAATATATTACAATTAACAATGGTGATAATGAACTTAATAGTTTAATATTATGTGTAACTTATATATAAATAAATATTTCTAATTTTTCACTATGTACTATCATTTATTATCTTTACAAATAATACTGTATTTATATATATATATATATATATATATTACTTAGCTAAATATTTGAAATTTTGGAATTTAGACATTGTATTTTAGAATTTTATATATGAAAGTATATGAATATGAAATATATTAAACTTTATGAAATTACTAGTGTATAGTTGTATTTACAGATAAATATCTAAAGAAATATTATTACTTCGCTTATATTTGAAATTTTAGAAATAACTTATATTATATATTTGTATTTAAACATTATTCAAGCATTATATATTGATTTACATATACACAAATAATACATTAAAAGATAAATATCTAAAGGATATTTACATATATAAAGATATATATATTATAAATTTATTACATTTTATTTATATTTATGGAAGTACATTTTATGTACTATATTTTAAATTAATGTATAGCACAATTCATAATGAATAAATAATAATTAAATTAAAAGAAGAATACCTAAAGGGAAATTACATGTATATATTAATATGTTATATTTTATACATTTATATAATATCTATTATATTTTATTTATATTTATTTCTATATTTAATATAATGTGTAGTACAGTTAAATTAAAGAAATTATCATATAAACAATAAAGTTACAAAATATTAAAGATAAATATCTAAAGGTCATTTACATATATATATTGATATATTATCTTTTATACATATATATAATATATAATATATTTTAATTAATTTATGGAAGAATATTTTTTATACTATATTTAATTCAATGTATAGTGCAATTAAGAATGAATTTAATACCAGTTATTAAATAATTTACCTTATAAATAACAAATATATAATAAATAATTTAAAAGTTATGTATCTGAATAATTCTATATCATTGCACACCAAAACAAATACATAAATACATTGCAAACATATATAACATATTAACTTTAATAGTTTAAATGTGTTTTATTTATATTTATGGAATTACATTTTATCCACTATATTTAATTCAATGTACAACACAATTAAAATTCAATTTAACAGTTTAGTATTATGTACAAAATAATACATAAACTATCTTAAGAATAATAAATAAAAGAAAAGATAATTACATTTTAATTATTTTCATTTAAGTATAATGTATACCAAATAATAAATAAACTATCTTATAAAAACTAAATAATTAATAAATAAATTAAAAGATAAAGAACGAAGTAAATATAAATCATTATACACAAAAATAAATATATAAATACATTTGCAAACATATATAATATATTACAATTCATAACGAACTTAATAGTTCAATTTTTCTTATAGAAATCTATATATTAACATTATTATCTTTACTAATACAAAAGTGTATAATATGTTGGTAGTGTATATCATAATTATAGATAAATATCTAAACAAGATATATTACTTAGCCTAATTTTTAAAATAAAATATACTTTAAATAAATAAGTTAAATTACTTTTATTTTATAACTTCAAAATACAAATTGTTACCCTTATTCCTATACCTATACCTACTCTTATAATAATAGAGTCTAATAAAGTGATTTACATAGTCATGAAATAACCATACGTAGTTAATTATATATTGAATATTATTTTTTAGGAGTTATAACAATTAATTAGGGATCCTAACATATTAAAAAATATTAAAATAAATAATAACAAATGTCAATGTCTTTTGATTATTAATAGTAGTTAGATGTTAATGTATATACTTATATGTTGTAGTGTATATTGTATTTGTGGATAAATATCTAAACAATATATATTACTTTTGCTTAATTTTGGAAAGTTTTCTATTAATTTAGATTAAATAATATTTGGTATTTTTGTTTTGTATTTGTGGATAAACATCTAAATAAATATTATTACTTAGCTTAATATTTGAAATTTTATAAATAATTTATATAAAATATATTTATTATTTGAATATTATTCTAATATTTTATATTGACATACATTATTAAAAAATAAATATATGAGTTCCTTTTTGAGTATTTGCATATATATACATATATATATATATATTATACACAAAAACAAATATATAAATATAGTTGCAAACATATATAACATATTACAATTAAAAGTTAATTTAATAATAATTTTGCTCATAATAAAATATAAATTATCATTTATTATCTTCACAAATATAATAGTGCATAATATGTTGTATTGTATGTCAAAATTATCTTCGTTAATATAATACTACATAGTCTTATTATGTTTTACCATATATAACTAAACTATCTAAAGAAATAAATACATATATAAATAAACTTTTTTTCAATTTAACTATATATTATCATTTATTTTCATTGTTAATACAATAGTGTATGAATATGTTATAGTATATATTGTATCTATAGGTAAATATCTAAACATTATATATTACATGGCTTAATATTTAAAAAATTCTACTATTAATTTATATAAAATAATATTAGGTATTTAAACTTTGTATTTAAATATTTTATATGAAAGTATGTGAATATGGAATGTAACAAAGTTTAATTCACTAGTGGATAGTTGTATTTATAGATAAACATTTATTAAAATTTCTACAAATAATTTACATAATATATATTTTGTATTAAAATAATGATTTTAATATTTTATACTGATTTAAAAATAAATATATGACTACATAATGGGCATATACATATATCTATATATTAATATAGTATATCTTATAAAAGGATATATAATATTTAATATATTTTATTTATATTAGTGGATGTACATTTTATCTTTATTTATAAATATCTATATAGAGATTTATCATTATAAACAAAAATAAATAAATGAATACATTTGCAAACATATATAATATATTACAATTAACAATGGTGACAATGGACTTAATAGTTTAATATTATGTGTATCTTATATATAAATAAATATTTCTGATTTTTAACTATATACTATCATTTATAATCTTTGCTAATAATATTGTATTTATAGATATATATATATATATTACTTAGCTAAATATTTGAAATTTTACTATTAATTTATACAAGATATTATTTGGTATTTAGACATTGTATCTAAGAATTTTATATATGAAAGTATATGAATATGAATTATATTAAACTTTATGAAATTACTAATGTATGGTTTTATTTAGAGATAAATATCTAACGAAATATTATTACTTCGCCTGATATTTGAAATTTTAGAAATAACTTATATTATATATTTGTATTTAAACATTATTCTAGCATTTTATATTAATTTACATTATAAACAAAAATAATATACAAATAGATTTATGGGCATTTACATATACACAAATAATACATTGAAAGATAAATATCTAAAGGATATTTACATATATATAGATATTTATATTATAAATTTATTACAATTTATTTATATTTATTGAAGTACATTTTTTGTACTATATTTTAAATTAATGTATAGCACAACTAATAATGAATAATAATTAATTTAAAAGAAGAATATCTAAAGGGCAATTACATGTATATATTAATATGTTATATTTTATACATTTATATAATATCTATTACATTTTATTTATATTTATTACTATATTTAATATAATGTGTAGTACAATTAAAATTAAATAAATTATCACATAAACAATAAACATACAAAAAATTAAAGATAAATATCTAAAGGTCATTTATATATATATATATTGATATATTATCTTTTATACATATATATATAATATATAATATATTTTAATTAAATTTATGGAAGAATATTCTTTATACTAAATTTAATTCAATGTATAGGACAATTAAGAATGAATGTAATACCAGATATTAAATAAATTACCTTATAAATAACAAATATATAACAAATAATTTAAAAGTTATGAATCTAAATAATTATATATCATTGCACACCAAAACAAATATATGAATACATTGCAAACATATATAATATATTAACTTTAATTGTTTAAATGTGTTTTATTTATATTTGTGTTATTACATTTTATCCACTATATTTAATACAGTGTACAACACAATTAAAATTCAATTTAACAGTTTAGTATTATGTACAAAATAATAAATAAAAGAAAAGATAATTAGATTTTATTTATTTTCATTTTAGTATAATGTGTACCAAATAATAAATAAACTATCTTATAAAAACTAAATAATTAACAAAATATATATTAATATATTATATTTTATACATATATATAATAACTCTTATTTTTAATTAAATTTAAGGAAGAACATTTTTATCTACTATGCAATGTATAATAAAATTAAGAACGAATTTAATACTAGATATTTTATATTTTACCTTTTAAATAATAAATATATAATTAATAAATTAAAAATAAATATATCACTAAATATATCATTGTACACCAAAATAAATATATAAATACATTTACAAACATATATAATATATTAACTTTAATGGTTTAATTATAATTTATTTATATTTATGAAAGTACATTTGATCTACTATATTTAATACTATGCATAATACAATTAAAACTAAATTTAACAGTTTAATATTATGTATACTAAATAATAAATAAACTATCTTGTAAATAACAAATAAATTAAAAGATAATTAAATTTTAGTTTTATGTATACCAAATAATTAGTAAATTAAAAGATAAATATCAAAATAAATATACATCATTATACACAAAAATAAATATATAAATATATTTTCAAACGTATATAATATATTACAATTCATAACGAACTTAATAGTTCAATTTTTCTTATAGAAATCTATATATTAACATTATTATCTTTACTAATACAAAAGTGTATAATATGTTGGTAGTGTATATCATAATTATAGATAAATATCTAAACAAGATATATTACTTAGCCTAATTTTTAAAATAAAACATACTATAAATAAATAAGTTAAATTACTTTTATTTTATAACTTCAAAATACAAATTATAACCCTTATTCCTAATAAAGTGACATACATAGTCACTTTATTAGGTGATTTACATAGTCAGGAAATATTAACCATAAGTAGTTAATTATATATTTAATATTATTTAGGGATCCAGACATATTGAAAAATATTGAAATAAATAATAACAAATGCCAACGTCTTTTGATTATTAATAGTAGTTATATGTTAATGTATATACTTATATGTTCTGGTGTATATCGTATTTGTGGATAATATTGGAAAGATTTCTTTTAATTTAGATTAAATAATATTTGGTATTTTTGTTTTTTAATTGTGGATAAACATCTAAAGAAAAATTATTACTTAGCTTAATATTTGAAATTCTAGAAATAATTTATATAATATATTTATTATTTGAATGTTATTCTAATATTTTATATTGACATACATTATTCAAAAATAAATATATGAATACATTTTTGAGTATTTGCATATATATATATATATTTTATACACAAAAACAAATATATAAATACAATTGCAAACATATATGACATATTACAATTAAAAGTTAATTTAATAATTTAATTTTTTGCATAATAAAATATAAATTATCGTTTATTATCTTCACTAATATAATATGTATAATATGTTGTAGTGTATGTCAGAAATTATCTTTGTTAATATAATACTTCATAGTGTTATTATGTTTTATCATATATAACTAAACTATCTAAAGAAATAAATACATATATAAATAATTTTTTCTTAAATTTAACTATAAATTATTATTTATTAACATTGTTAATACAATAGTGTATGAATACGTTATAGTATATATTGTATCTATAGGTAAATATCTAAACATTATATATTACATGGCTTAATGTTTAAAAACTTCTTCTATTAATTTATATAAAATAATATTAGGTATTTAAAATTTGTATTTAAATATTTTATATGAAAGTATGTGAATATGGAATATAATAAAGTTTAATTCACTAGTGTATAGTTGTATTTATTGATAAACATTTATTAAAAATTCTACAAATAATTTACATAATATATATTTTATATTAAAATAATGATTTTAATATTTTATACTGATTTAAAAATAAATATATGACTACATAATGGGCATATACATATCTATATATATATTAATATAGTATATTTTATTAAAAAAATATATAATATTTATTATTATTTTTTTACATTAGTGGAGGTACATTTTATCTTTATCTATAAATATCTATATAGAGATTTATCGTTATAAACAAAAATAAATAAATGAATACATTTGCAAACATATATATTATATTACAATTAACAATGGTGACAATTAACGTAATAGTTTAATATTATGTGTATCTTATATAGAAATAAATATTTATAACTTTTAACTATATTCTATCATTTATTATCTTTGCTAATAATACTGTATTTATAGATATATATATATATATATTACTTAGCTAAATATTTGAAATTTTACTATTAATTTATACAAGATATTATTTGGTATTTAGACATTGTATTTTAGAATATGAAATATATTAAACTTTATGAAATTACTAGTGTATAGTTGTATTTAGAGAAAAATATCTAAAGAAATATTATTAGTTTGCTTAATATTTGAAATTTTAGAAATAACTTATATTACATAGTTGTATTTAAACATTATTTTAGCATTTTATATTGATTTACATTACAAACAAAATTAATATACAAATACATTTATGGGCATTTACATATACACAAATAATAAATTAAAAGATAAATATCTAAAGGATATTTACATATATAATGATATATATATATTATAAATTTATTACATTTTATTTATATTTATGGAAGTACTTTTTATGTACTATATTTTAAATTAATGTATAGCACAATTAATAATGAATAAAAATTAATTTAAAAGAAGAATATCTAAAGGGCAATTACATGTATATATTACTTGTTATATTTTATACATTTACATAATATCTATTACATTTTATTTATATTTATTTCTATATTTAATATAATGTGTAGTACAATTAAAATTAAATAAATTATCATATAAACAATAAACATACAAAAATTTAAAGATAAATATCTAAAGGTCATTTACATATATATATTGATATATTATCTTTTATACATATATATAATATATAATACATTTTAATTAACTTTATGGAAGAATATTTTTTTGTACTAAATTTAATTCAATGTATAGTACAATTAAGAATGAATTTAATACAAGATATTAAATACTTTACCTTATAAATAACAAATAAATAATAAATAATTTAAAAGTTATGTATCAAAATAATTATATATCATTGCACACCAAAATAAATATATAAATACATTGCAAACATATATAATATATTATCTTTAATAGTTTAATTGTATTTATTTTATATTTATGGAATTACATTTTTTCCACTATATTTAATACAATGTATAGTACAAATAAAATTGAATTTAACAGTTTAGTATTAGGTATACCAAATAATAAATAAAAGAACAGATAACTATATTTTATTTATTTTCATTTTAGGATAATGTATACCAAATAATAAATAAACTATCTTATAAAAACTAAATAATTAATAAATAAATTAAAAGATAAATATAAAAAAAATTATACATCATTATACACAAAAATAAATATATAAATACATTTGCAAACATATATAATATATTACAATTCATAACGAACTTAATAGTTCAATTTTTCTTATAGAAATCTATATTTTAACATTATTATCTTTACTAATACAAAAGTGTATAATATGTTGGTAGTGTATATCATAATTATAGATAAATATCTAAACAAGATATATTACTTAGCCTAATTTTTAAAATAAAACATACTATAAATAAATAAGTTAAATTACTTTTATTTTATAACTTCAAAATACAAATTATAACCCTTATTCCTATACCTATACCTACTCTTATAATAATAGAGTCTAATAAAGTGATTTACATAGTCATGAAATATTAACCATAAGTAGTTAATTGTATATTTTATATTATTTTTTAGGAGTTATAACAATTAATTAGGGATCCTAACCTATTAAAAAATAAAAATAAAAATAAATAATAATAAATGTCAACATCTTTTGATTATTAATAAGAGTTATACGTTAATATATATACTTATATGTTGTAGTGTATATTATATTTATGGATAAATATCTAAACAATACATATTACTTTTGCTTAATATTTGAAAGTCTTCTATTAACTTATATAAAATAATATTTGGTATTTTTGTGTTGTATTTGTTGATAAACATCTAAAGAAATATTATTACTTAGCTTAATATTATAATTTCTAGAAATAATTTATATAAAATATATATTTATTATTTGAATATCATTCTAATATTTTATATTGACATACATTATTCACAAACAAATAAATGAATATATTTTTGAGGACTTGCATATATATATATAAACAAAAGTATAAATACAATTGCAAACATATATAACATATTACAATTAAAAATAAATTTAATAGTTTAATTTCTCTCATAATAAAATATAAATTATCATTTATTATCTTCAGTAATATAATAGTGTATAATATATTGTAGTGTATAATATTACTTAGCTTAATATTTGAAATTCTAAAAATAATTTATATAAAATATTTATTTATTATTTGAATATTATTCTAGTGTTTTATATTGACATACATTATTCAAAAATAAATATATGAATACATTTTTGAGTATTTGCATATATAAATTTTATACACAAAAACAAATATATAAATATAGTTACAAACATATATAACATATTAGAATTAAAATTGTATTTAATAGTTTAATTTCTCTCATAATAAAATATAAATTATCATTTATTATCTTCACTAATATAATATGGTATAATATGTTGTAGTATATGTCATAAATTATCTTTGTTAATATAATATTACATAGTCTTATTATGTTTTATCATGTATAACTAAACTATCGAAAGATTTAAATACATATATAAATAAACTTTTCTTAAATTTAACTATATATTATCAGTTACTATCATTGTTAATACAATATTGTATCTATAGGTAATATATATTACATGGCTTAATATTTAAAAAATTCTACTATTAATTTATATAAAATAATATTAGGTATTTAAACATTGTACTTAAATATTTTATAACAAAGTATATGAATATGGAATATATTAAAGTTTAATTTACAAGTGTACAATTGTATTTATAGATAAACATCTATTTGAAATTCTACAAATAAATTACATAACATATATTTTGTTTAAAAATAATAATTTTAATATTTTATACTATTGTAAAAATAAATATATGACTGCATAATAGGTATATACATATATTAATATAATAATATAGTATATTTTTCAAAATAAATATATAATCTTTATTATATTTTAATTATATTAGTGGAAGTAGATTTTATCATTATGTATAAATATCTGTATAGAGATAGATCATTATATAAAAACATAAATACATGAATACATAGTATGTTAATTAACATAAATACATGAATACATAGTATATTACAATTAACAATGATAACAATGAACTTAATAGTTTAATATGTTGTGTATCTTATATATAAATAAATATTTATATAGTATATATATGTATAAAAGATAATATATCAATATATATATATATATGTAAATGCCCTTTAGATATTAATCTTTTATTGTTGTATGTTTATTATTTATGTTATAATTTATTTAATTTTAATTGTACGACACATTATATTAAATATTATCATAAATATAAATAAAATGTTATTGATATTATATATATGTATAAAATATAATATAGTAATATATACTTTTAATTGCCCTTTAGATATTCTTCTTTTAATTAATTTATTATTTATTCATTATTAGTTGTACTATACATTAATATAAAATATAGTAGATAAAATGTACATCCATAAATATAAGTAAATGTAACAAATTTATAATATATGTAAATTCCTTTTAGATATTTATGTTTTAATTTATTATTTATATATGTGTAAATGCCCATAAATGTATTCATATATTATTTTTGTCTATAATGTATATCAATATAAAATACTTGAATAATGTTTAAATACAGAATATATAATAAAATTTATTTATAAAATTTCAAATATTAATCTAAGTAATAATAATTTTTTAATTATTTTTCTATAAATACAACTATACACTAGTAAATTATTATAGTTTAATATATTTCATTTTCATATACTTTCCTATATAAAATTCTAAAATACAATGTCTAAATACCAAATATTATTTTATATAAATTAGTGGTGAAATATCAAATATAATCTAAGTAATATATATTTATCTATAAATACACTACTATTAGTAAAGATAATCAATGATAATATATAGTTAAAAATAAGAAATATTTATTTGTGTATAAGATACACATAATATTAAACTATGAAGTTCATTGTTATAATGGTTAATTGTAATATATTATATATGTTTGCAAATGTATTCATGTATTTATTTTTGTTTGTAATGATATATCTCTATTTAGATAATTATACATAAACATAAAATGTAGTTCCATTAATATGAATAAAATATAATAAATATTATATATTTTTATACAAAGATATATTATATTACTATATAGATATATGTATATGCCCATTATGTATTCATATATTTATTTTTATATCAGTATGGAATATTAAAATCATTAATTTAATACAAAATATATATCATGTAAATTATTTGTAGAATGTATAAAGGGCAATTACATGTATATAATAATAATACATATATAAAATATCTATTACATTTTATTTATATTTATTACTATATTTAATATAATGTGCAGTACAATTAAAATTAAGTAAATTATCTAATATGTAATAAACATAAGAAAATAAAAGGTAAATATCTAAAGGGTATATATGTGTATATATTGATATATTATCTTCTATACATATATATAATATCTGTTATATTTTAATTAAATTTAGGGAAGAACATTTATATCTACTATATTTAAGACAATGTATTGTATAATTAAGAATAAATTTAGTGCCAGAGATGAAATATTTTACCTTATAAGTAAAAAAAACACAATTAATAAATTAAAAGATAAGTATCTAAATAAATATACAATTAAATATATAAATACATTTGCAGACATATACAATATATTAACTTTAATAGTTTAATTATATTTTATTTATCTTTATAGAAGTACAATTTATCTACTATATTTAATACAATATATAGTACAATTAAAATTAAATTTAATAGTTTAGTATTATGTATACCAAATAATAAATAAACTATGTTATAAATTATAAATAAAATAAAAGATAATTATATTTTAGTTATATTTATTTTAGTATTAAGTATACCAAATAATAAATAAATTATCTTTTAAATACTAAATATTTAATATATAAATTTAAAGATAAATAACAAAATAAATATACATCATTATATACAAAAATTGAATTTGCAAACATATATCATATATCAAAATTGAAAACAAACTTAATAGTTCATTTTTTCTTATGTTAAACTATATATTAACATTACTATCTTTACCAATACAAAATTTTAAAATATGTGGTAGTATATATCATAATTATGGATTAATATCAAAACAATATATATAACATACTATAAGTAAATAAGTAAAGTTACTTTTATTTTACAACTTCAAAATACAAATTATAACTTTTATGCCTACACCTATACCTACTCTTGTAATAATAGAGTCTAGTTAAGTGATTTACATAGTCATAAAATATTAATCATATGTAGTTAATTATATATTGAATATTATTTTTTAGGAGTTATAACAATTAATTAGGGATCCTAACATCGTTGAAAAAAAAGAATAAATAATAATAAATGTCAATGTCTTTTGATTATTAATAGAAATTTTACATTAATATACATATATATACTTATATGTTGTAGTGTATATTATATTTATGGATAGATATCTAAACAATATATATTACTTTAGCTTAATATATAGTTAAAAATTAGAAATATTTATTTGTATATAAGACACACCTAATATTAAACTATTAAATTCATTGTTATCATTGTTAATTGTAATATATTATACATGTTTGCAAATGTATTCATGTATTTATTTTTGTTTGTAATGATATATCTCTATTTAGATATTTATACATAAAGATTAAATGTACTTCTATTAATATGTATAAAATATAATAAATAATATATATTTTTATGTAGGATATGTTATATTAATATGTAGGTATATGTATATGCCCATTATGTATTCATATATTTATTTTTATATCAGTATGGAATAAAAAAAATTATTATTTTAATACAAAATATATATTATGTAAATTATTTGTAGAATTTTTGATAGATGTTTATCTATAAATACAACTGTATACTAATAAATTAAACTTTAATATATTACATATTCACATACTAATAAAATACATAAATAGAATGTTTAAGTACCTAATTTTATTTTATATAAATTAATAGTAGAATTTTAGATTTTAAGCTATGTAATATATATTGTTTAGATATTTACCTATATATAAAAAATTCACTATAACATATTATACACTATTGTATTAGCAAAGATAACAAATGATAATACATGGTTAAATTAAAGAAACAACTATTTACAAATATTTAATTCTTTAGATAATTTACTTATAAATGATAAAACATAATTATCTTATGTAGTAATATATTAATAAATATAATTTATGACACACACAACAACATATTATACACTAGTATATTAGTGAACTTCATATTTTAATATGAGAAAAATTAAACTATTAAATTTATATTTAATTGTAATATATTATATATGTTTGCAACTGTATTTATATATTTGCTTTTGCGTATAAAATATATTTATGCAGATACAAATAAATATATTCTTATACTTATTTTGAAATAGTGTATATCAATATAAAATACTAGAATAATGCTCAAATTGTATTTCAAATAAATTACTTTTATAATTTTAAATATTAAGCTAAGTAATAATATTTATTTAGATGTTTATCGACAAATACAAAAATATCAAATATTATTTTATACAAGTTAATAAAAGACTTTTAAATATTATGATAAAGTAATATATATTATTTAGATATTTATCCATAAATACAATATACACTACATCATATAAGTATATATATGTATATTAACATAAAATTACTATTGATAATCAAAAGACATTGACATTTATTATTATTTATTCTTATTTTTTACTGATGGTAGGATCCCTAATTAATTGTTATAACCACTAAAAACTAATATTAAATATACAATTAATTACTTATGGTTAATATTTCATGTCTACGTGTATATCTTTATTAGACTATGAATACAAGTGTAGGTATAGGTATAGGAATAAGAATTATAATTTGTATTTTGAAGTTATAAAACAAAATTAACTTTACTTATTTATGGTTTGTTATATTTTAAAATTAGGCTAAGTAATATATATTGTTTAGATGTTTATCTATAATTATGATATACATTATGAACATATTATACACTTTTGTTTCGGTAAAAATAATAATATTAATATATAGGTTAATAAAAGAAAAAATTGAGTTCAATTGTAATATATTATATAAGTTTGCAAATGTAGTTATATATTTATTTTTTAATATAATGATGTATATTTATCTAGATCTTTATGTTCTAATTTATTTAGTATTTGATATACATAATACCAAAATAAAAACTAAAATGTATTTATTTATTTATTGTTATTTATAAGATAGTTTATTTACTATTTGGTATACATAATACTAAATTGTTAAATTCATTTTTAATTGTATTATACATTGTATTAAATATAGTAGATCAAATGTACTTCCATAAATATAAATAAAAAATAATTAAACCATTAAGGTTTATATATTATACATGTTTGTAAATGTATTTATATATTAATTTTGGTGGTCAATGATTAGATATTTATCTTTGAATTTATTAATTTTATATTTGGAATTTAAAAGGTAAATTATTTAATATCTGGTATTAAATTCATTCTTAATTGTACAATACATTATATTAAATATAGTAAATAAAATATTCTTTCTTAAATTTAATTAAAATATAACTGATATTATATATATGTATAAAATATAATATATCAATATATATATAGATATATATATGTGTGTGTGTGTGTAAATGTCCTTTAGATATTTATCTTTTATTTTTCTATATTCATTGTTTATATGATAATTTATTTAATTTTAATTGTATGACACATTATATTAAATATTGTAATATATATATAAATAAAATATAATACGTATTATATATATTATAAAATATAATATATTAATATATACATGTAAATGCCAATAAATGTATTCATATATTATTTTTGTTTATAATTATATCAATATAAAATACTAGAATAATATATAAATACAAAATATATAATATAAGTTATTTCTAAAATTTCAAATATTAAGCTAAGTAATAATATTTCTTTAGATATTTATCTAAAAATACAACTATACACTAGTGAAATAATAAAGTTTAATAAATTCCAGATTCATATATTTTCAAATGTAAAATTTAAAATACAATTTCTAAACACCATATATTATTTTACATAAATTAATAGTGAAATTTCAAATATTAAGCTAAGTAATATATATTTATCTATAAATACACTATCATTAGTAGAGATAATGAATGATGATATACAGTTAAAAATTAGAAATATTTATTTGTATATAAGACACACCTAATATTAAACTATTAAATTCATTGTTATCATTGTTAATTGTAATATATTATACATGTAAACAAATGTATTCATGTATTTATTTTTGTTTATAATGATATATCTCTATTTAGATATTTATACATAAAGATTAAGTGTACTTCCATTAATATGTATAAAATATAATAAATAATATATTTTTTTATATAGGATATGTTATATTAATATATAGGTATATGTATATGCCCATTATGTATTCATATATTTATTTTTATATCAGTATGGAATAAAAAAATTATTATTTTAATATGAAATATATATTATGTAAATTGTTTGTAGAATTTTTGATAGATGTTTATCTATAAATACAACTGTATACTAATAAATTAAACTTTAATATATTACATATTCATATACTAATAAAATACATAAATAGAATGTTTAAGTACCTAATTTTATTTTACATAAATTAATAGTAGAATTTTAGATATTAAGCTATGTAATATATGTTGTTTAGATATTTACCTATAAATAAAATATTCACTATAACATATTACACTATTGTATTAGCAAAGATAACAAATGATAATACATAGTTAAATTTAAGAAACAATTATTTATATATATTTAATTCTTTAGATAATTTACTTATATATGATAAAACATAATTAGCTTGTGTAGTATTATATTAATAAAGATAATTTATGACACACACAACAACATATTATACACTAGTATAATAGTGAACTTTATATTTTAATATGAGAAAAATTAAACTATTAAATTTATATTTAATTATAATATATTATATATGTTTGCAACTGTATTTATATATTTGCTTTTGCGTATAAAATATATTTATGCAAATATAGATAAATATATTCTTATACTTATTTTGAAATAGTGTATATCAATATAAAATACTAGAATAATGCTCAAATCATATTTCAAATAAATTACTTTTATAATTTCAAATATTAAGCTAAGTAATAATATTTATTTAGATGTTTATCGACAAGTACAAAAATATCAAATATTATTTTATACAAATTAATAGAAGACATTTAAATATTACGCTAAAGTAATATAAATTGTTTAGATATTTATCCATAAAGACAATATACACTACATCATATAAGTGTATATATGTATATTAACATAAAATTACTATTAATAATCAAAAGATGTTGACATTTATTTTTATTTTTTATTGATGTTAGGATCCCTAATTAATTGTTATAACCGCTAAAAACTAATATTAAATATACAATTAATTACTTATGGTTAATATTTCGAGTCCACGTATATATCTTTATTAGACTATGAATATAAGAGTAGTTATAGGTATAGGAATAAGAATTATAATTTGTATTTTGAATTTATAAAACAAAATTAACTTTACTTACTTATTTATGGTTTGTTATATTTTAAAATTAGGCTAAGTAATATATATTGTTTAGATGTTTATCTATAATTATGATATACATTATGAACATATTATACACTTTTGTTTCGGTAAAAATAATAATATTAATATATAGGTTAATAAAAGAAAAAATTGAGTTCAATTGTAATATATTATATAAGTTTGCAAATGTAGTTATATATTTATTTTTTAATATAATGATGTATATTTATCTAGATCTTTATGTTCTAATTTATTTAGTATTTGATATACATAATACCAAAATAAAAACTAAAATGTATTTATTTATTGTTATTTATAAGATAGTTTATTTACTATTTGGTATACATAATACTAAATTGTTAAATTCATTTTTAATTGTATTATACATTGTATTAAATATAGTAGATCAAATGTACTTCCATAAATATAAATAAAAAATAATTAAACCATTAAGGTTTATATATTATACATGTTTGTAAATGTATTTATATATTTATTTTGGTGGTCAATGATTAGATATTTATCTTTGAATTTATTAATTTTATATTTGGAATTTAAAAGGTAAATTGTTTAATATCTGGTATTAAATTCATTCTTAATTGTACAATACCTTATATTAAATATAGTAAATAAAATATTCTTTCTTAAATTTAATTAAAATATAACCGATATTATATATATGTATAAATTATAATACATCAATATATATATATGTATAAATTATAATATATCAATATATATATATATGTGTGTGTGTGTGTAAATGTCCTTTATATATTTATCTTTTATTTTTTTATATTTATTGTTTATATGATAATTTATTTAATTTTAATTGTATGACACATTATATTAAATATTGTAATATATATATAAATAAAATGTAATATGCATTATATATATTATAAAATATAATATATTAATATATACATGTAAATGCTAATAAATGTATTCATATATTATTTTTGTTTATAATGTATAACAATATAAAATACTAGAATAATATATAAATACAAAATATATAGTATAAGTTATTTCTAAAATTTCAAATATTAAGCTAAGTAATAATATTTCTTTAGATATTTATCTATAAATGCAACTATACACTAGTGAATTAATAAAGTTTAATATATTTCAGATTCATATATTTTCAAATGTAAAATTTTAAAATACAATTTCTAAACACCATATATTGTTTCACATAAATTAATAGTGAAATTTCAAATATTAAGCTAAGTAATATATATTTATCTATAAATACACTATCATTAGTAAAGATAATGAATGATAATATACAGTTAAAAATTAGAAATATTTATTTGTATATAAGACACACGTAATATTAAACTATTAAATTCATTGTTATCATTGTTAATTGCAATATATTAAACATGTTTGCAAATACATTCATGTATTTATTTTTGTTTATAATGATATATCTCCATTTAGATATTTAAACATGAAGATTAAATGTACTTCCATTAATATGTATAAAATACAATAATATAATATATATATATATTGTATAGGATATGTTATATTATTATGTAGGTATATGTATATGCCCATTATGTATTCATATATTTATTTTTATATCAGTATGGAATAAAAAAATTATTATTTTAATACGAAATATATATTATGTAAATTATTTGTAGAATTTCTGATAGATGTTTATCTATAAATACAATTGTACACTAATAAATTAAACTTTAATATATTATATATTCATATACTAATAAAATACATAAATAGAATGTTTAAATACCTAATTTTATTTTATATAAATTAATAGTAGAATTTTAGATATTAAGCTATGTAATATATATTGTTTAGATATTTACCTATAAATAAAATATTCACTATAACATATTATGCACTATTGTATTAGCAAAGATAACAAATGATAATACATAGTTAAATTAAAGAAACAATTATTTATACATATTTAATTCTTTAGATAATTTACTTATATATGATAAAACATAATTAGCTTATGTAGTATTATATTAATAAATATAATTTATGACACACACAACAACATATTATGCACCACTACATTAGTGAACTTTATATTTTAATATGAGAAAAATTAAACTATTAAATTTATATTTAATTGTAATATATTATATATGTTTGCAACTGTATTTATATATTTGCTTTTGCGTATAAAATATATTTATGCAAATACAGATAAATATATTCTTATACTTATTTTGAAATAGTGTATATCAATATAAAATACTAGAATAATGCTCAATTATATTTCAAATAAATTAGTTTTATAATTTTAAATATTAAGCTAAGTAATAATATTTATTTAGATGTTTATCGACAAATACAAAAAATATCAAATATTATTTTATACAATTTAATAGAAGACTTTTAAATATTATGATAAAGTAATATATATTGTTTAGATATTTATCCATAAATACAATATACACTACATCATATAAGTATATATATGTATATTAACATAAAATTACTATTGATAATCAAAAGACGTTGACATTTATTATTATTTATTCTTATTTTTTTACTGATGTTAGGATGCCTAATTAATTGTTATAACCACTAAAAACTAATATTAAATATACAATTAATTACTTATGGTTAATATTTCATGTCTACGTGTATATCTTTATTAGACTATGAATATAAGTGTAGGTATAGGTATAGGAATAAGAATTATAATTTGTATTTTGAAGTTGTAAAACAAAATTAACTTTACTTACTTATTTATGGTTTGTTATATTTAAAAATTAGGCTAAGTAATATATATTGTTTAGATGTTTATCTATAATTATGATATACATTATGAACATATTATACACTTTTGTTTCGGTAAAAATAATAATATTAATATATAGTTTAATATAAGAAAAAATTGAGTTCAATTGTAATATATTATATAAGTTTGCAAATGTAGTTATATATTTATTTTTTAATATAATGATGTATATTTATCTAGATATTTATGTTCTAATTTATTTATTATTTGATATACATAACACTAAAATAAAAACTAAAATGTATTTATTTATTTATTGTTATTTATAAGATGGTTTATTTACTATTTGGTATACATAATACTAAATTGTTAAATTCATTTTTAATTGTATTATACATTGTATTAAATATAGTAGATCAAATGTACTTCCATAAATATAAATAAAAAATAATTAAACCATTAAGGTTTATATATTATACATGTTTGTAAATGTATTTATATATTTATTTTGGTGGTCAATGATTAGATATTTATCTTTGAATTTATTAATTTTATATTTGGAATTTAAAAGGTAAATTGTTTAATATCTGGTATTAAATTCATTTTTAATTGTACAATACATTGTATTAAATGTAGTAAATAAAATATTCTGTCTTAAATATAATTAAAATATAACCGATATTATATATATGTATAAAATATAATATATCAATATATATATATGTAAATGTCCCTTAGATATTTATCTTTTATTTTTTTATATTTATTATTTATAAGATAATTTATTTAATTTTAATTATATGACACATTATATTCAGTATCGTAATATACATATAAATAAATTGTAATACATATTATAAATGTATATTATAAAATATAATATATTAATATATACATGTAAATGCCAATAAAGGTATATATGTATATTAACATAAAATTACTATTGATAATCAAAAGACGTTGACATTTATTATTATTTATTCTTATTTTTTACTAATGTTAGGATCCCTAATTAATTGTTATAACCCTTAAAAACTAATGTTAAATATATAATTAATTACTTATGGTTAATATTTCATGTCTACGTATATATCTTTATTAGACTATGAATATAAGAGTAGGTATAGGAATAGGAATAAGAATTATAATTTATATTTTGAATTTATAAAATAAAATTAACTTTACTTACTTATTTATGGTTTGTTATATTTTAAAATTAGGCTAAGTAATATATATTGTTTAGATGTTTATCTATAATTATGATATACATTATGAACATATTATATTTGTTTTGGTAAAACTAATAATATTAATATATAGGTAAATGCCCATAAATATATTAATATATTATTTTTTTTATCATGTATATCAATTAAAATACTATAATAATGTTTAAATACAAAATATATAATATAAGTTATTTTTAATATTTCAAATATTAAGCAAAGTAATAATATTTCACTAGATATTTATCTATAAATGCAACCGTACACTAGTAAATTAATGAAGTTTAATATAATTCATATTCATATACTTTCATATATAAAATTTCAAAATACAATGTCTAAATACCAAATATTATTTTACATAAACTATAGTAAAATTTCAAATATTAAGCTAAGTAATATATATATATATATTTATCTATAAACACACTATATGTTTGCAAATGTATTCATGTATTCAATTTGTTTTATAGTGATATATCTCTATTTAAATATGTATACATAAAGATAAAATGTACTTCCACTAATATTTATAAAATATATTATATTACTATATAGATATATGTATATGCCCATTATATATTCATATATTTAATTTTAAATCTATATGGAATATTAAAATTATTATTTATAAATTAATAGTAGAATTTTAAATATTAAGCTATGTAATATATTTTTTAGATATTTACCAATAGATACAATATACACTATATCGTATTATGCACTCTTGTATTAAGAAAGATAATAAATGATAATATATGGTCCAGTTTAAGAAAAAAAAATTATATATTTAGTTCTTTAGATAATTGAGTTATATATGATAAAACATAATAAGACTATGCAGTTTATAGTAACAAAGATAATTTGTGGCATACACTAAAACACATTATACACTGTTATGTTAGTGAAGATAATAAATGATAATTTATATTTTAATATGAGAAGAGTTGAACTATTAAATTCATATTTAATTGTAATATATTATATATGTTGGCAACTATATTTATATATTTGTTTTTGTGTATAAAATATATAAATGCAAATACTTATATATGTATTCATATATTTATTTTTGAACAATGTATATCAATATAAAATACTAGAATAATGTTCAAATTATATTTAATATAAATTATTTATAGAATTTCAAATAATAAGCTAAAGTAACCTATATTGTTTAGATATTTATCCATAAATATAATATACACTACATCATATAAGTATATATATGTATTTTAACGTAAAATTACTATTGATAATCAAAAGATGTTGACATTTGTTATTATTTATTCTTATTTTTTAATGATGTTAGGATCCCTAATTAATTTTTATAACTCCTAAAAACTAATATTAAATTTATAATTAATTACTTATGGTTAATTTTTCATGTCTACGTAAATCTCTTTATTAGACTCTATGATTATAAGAGTAGGAATAGGTATAGGAATAAGAGTTATAATTTGTATTTTGAAGTTATAAAATAAAAATAACTTTACTTACTGATTTATGGTATGTTATATTTTAAAAATTAGGCTAACTAATATATATTGTGTTGATGTTTATCTATAATTATGATATACCAATATTATACACTTTTGTATTGGTAAAGATAATAATGTTAATATATAGTTTAGTATGAGAAAAATTGAACTATTAAGTTCATTTCCAATTGTAATATATTATATATGTTTGCAAATGTAATTATATATTTATTTTTTAATATAATTATTCACATTTATTTAGATATTGTTCTTTTAATTTATTTATTATTTGGTCTACATAATACTAAAATAAATAAAACTAAATCATAGTTATCTTTTATTTTATTTATTGTTTATAAGATAGTTTATTTGCTATTTGGTATACATAATAATGTACAGTTAAAATTATTTTTAGTTGTATTATACATTGTATTAAATATAGTAGATCAAAGGTACTTCCATAAAAATAAAATATAATTTAACCATTAAAGATAATATATTATATATGTTTGCAAATGCATTTATATATTTAATTTGTTGTACAATGACATATTTATTTAGATATTTATCTTTTAATTTATTAATTATATATTTGTTATTCAAAAGGTAAATTATTTAATATCTAGTATTTAATTCATTCTTAATTTTACATTACCTTGTATTAAATACAGTAGATAAAAATGTTCTTTCTTATATTTAATTAAAATATAATAGATATTATATATATGTATAAAATATAATATATCAATATATATGTAAATGCCCTTTAGATACGTTTATTTTTTTATGTTTATTACTTATATGATAAGTTATTTAATTTTAATTCTACGACACATTATATTAAATATAGTAATAAATAAAAATAAAACGTAATAGGTATTATATATGTGTAAAATATAATATATTTAATATATACATGTAATTTCCTTTTAGATAGTTTTCTTTTAATTTATTTGTTATTTATTCATTATTAATTTTACTATAAATTAACATAAAATATAGTAGATAAAATGTACTTCCATAAATATAAATAAATGTAATAAATTTATAATATATGTAAATTCCCCTTAGATATGTAACTGCCCATAAATGTATTCATATATTATTTTTGTTTATAATTTATATCAATATAAAATACTAGAATAATGTTTAAATACAAAATATATAATATAAGTTAGTTTTAATATTTCAAATATTAAGCAAAGTAATAATATTTCATTAGATATTTATCTATAAATGCAACCGTACACTAGTAAATTAATGAAGTTTAATATAATTTATATTCATATACTTTCATATATAAAATTTCAAAATACAATGTCTAAATACCAAATATTATTTTACATAAACTATAGTAAAATTTCAAATATTAAGCTAAGTAATATATATATTTATCTATAAATACACTACTCTTAGTAAAATAATGAATGATAAAATATAGGTAAAAATTAGAAATATTTATTTGTATATAAGATTCACATAATATTAAACTATTAAGTTCCATGTTATCATTGTTAATTGTAATATATTATATATGTTTGCAAATGTATTCATGTACTTTTATTTTATAGTGATATATCTCTATTTAGATATTTATACATAAAGATAAAACGTACTTCCACTAATATGTATAAATATATTATATTACTCTATAGATATATGTATATGCCAATTATATATTCATATATTGAATTTTATATCAATATGGAATATTACAATTATTATTTTAATACAAAATATATATTATGTAAATTATTTATAGAATTTCTAATAGATGTTCATCTATAAATACAACCGTACACTAGTAAATTAAACTTTAATATATTCCATATTCATATACTTTCATATAAAATACTTAAATACAATGTTTAGATACCTAATATTATTTTGCATAAATTAATAGTAGAACTTCAAATATTAAGCTATGTACTATATATTGTTTAGGTATTTACCAATAAATACAATATACACTATACCGTATTATACACTCTTGTACTAGCAAAGATAATAAATGATAATATATAGTTCAGTTTAAGAAAAAAACAATTCTATATTTAATTCTTTAGATAATTGAGTTAGATATGATAAAACACAATAAGACTATGTAGTTTATATTAACAAAGATAATTTATGGCATACACAAAAATAAATTATACACTGTTATGTTAGTGAAGATAATAAATGACAATTTATATTTTAATATGAGAAGAATTGAACAATTAAATTCATATTTAATTGTAATATATTATATATGTTTTCAACTATATTTATATATTTGTTTTTGTGTATAAAATATATATATGCATAAATGTATTCATATATTTATTTTTGAATAATGTATATCAATATAAAATCCTAGAATAATGTTCAAATTATATTTAATATAAATAATTTATAGAATTTCAAATAATAAGCTAAAGTAACATACTATTTAGACATTTATCCATATATACGATATACATTACATCATATAAGTATATATATGTATATTAACGTAAAATTACTATTGATAATCAAAAAACGTTGACATTTATTATTATTTATTCTTATTTTTTAATGATGTTAGGATCCCTAATTAATTGTTATAACTTCTAAAAACTAATATTAAATTTACAATTAATTACTTATGGATAATATTTCATGTCTACGTAAATCTCTTTATTAGAATCTATGATAATAAGAGTAGGTATAGGTATATGAATAAGAGTTATAATTTATATTTTGAAGTTATAAAAAAAATAACTTTACTTATTTATTTATGGTATGTTATATATAAAAATTAGGCTAGTAATATATATTTTTTAGATGTTTATCTATAATTATGATATACATTACTAACATATTATACACTTTTGTTTTGGTAAAGATAATAATATTAATATATAATTTAATATAAGAATAAATGAACTATTGAGTTGATTTCTAGTTGTAATATATTATATATGTTTGCTAATGTAGTTATATATTTATTTTTTAATATAATGATGTATGTTTATCTAGATCTTTATCTTTTAATTTATTTATTATTTGATATACATAATACTAAAATAAATAAAACTAAAATGTATTTATTTTTTAATTTTTTTGTTATTTATAATATAGTTTATTTACTATTGGTTATACATAATACTAAACTTTTAAATTCATTTTTAATTGTATTGTACATTGTGTTAAATATAGTTGAACAAAATGTACTTCCATAAATATAAATAAAATATAATTAAACCATTAAGGTTTATATATTATATATGTTAGTAAATGTATTTATATAATTATTTCCATGTTCAATGATATATTTATTTAGATATTTGTCTTTGAATTTATTAATTATATATTTGTAATTTAAAAGGTAAATTATTTAATATCTGGTGTTAAATTCATTCTTAATTGTACAGTACATTGTATTAAATATAGTAGATAAAAATGTTCTTCCTTAAATTTAATTAAAATGTAACAGATATTATATATATGTAAAAAATATAATGTATCAATATCAAGTATCAAAGCTCCTGTGGTTGATTTCAAACCTTTGCCAGTTAATTTGAAATACTCTTTCTTGGGTGAGAATGAGACTTTTTTAGTAATAATTTCTTCCAAACTCGATATAACTCAAAAAGGTAAGTTAATCGAAACTCTGAAAATGCATAAGAATGCTTTAGGATGGACCATTACGGATATTAAAGGTATTAATCCTTTCATTTGCACACATAACATCTATCTAGAGGAAAATGTTAAACCTTCTACAGAAATGCAACGAATGCTAAATGCTAATATGAAAGAAATAGTGAGAAATGAAGTCATTAAACTCTTAGATAATGGAATCGTTAATTCTATTTCTGATAGCAAATGGGTAAGTGCTACTCAAGTTGTACCTAAGAAATCTGAAGTTACTGTAGTAAAAAATGAGAATGATGAATTAATTCCAACTAAGCTGTTACTGGTGGGCAAATGTGTATTGACTATAGAAAACTCAACTCAATTACTAAAAAAGATCATTTTCCATTACCTTTCATGGATCAAATTTTAAAAAGAGTTGCGGGACACGAATTTTATTGCTTTTTAGATGGATATTCTGGGTATAATCAAATTACAATTGCACTTGAATATCAAGAGAAAACAACTTTTACATGTCATTTTGGTACTTTTGCATATCGAATGATACCTTTTGGATTATGTAATGCACCAGCTATATTCCAACGATGCATACTTAGTATTTTTAGTGACATGGTTGAACGTTTTCTTGAAGTCTTCATGGATGATTTTTCTATTTTTGGTAATTCATTTGATGATTGCTTATCTAATTTAAAAAAGGTTTTGATCAGGTATGAAGAAAAGAATCTTGTGCTCAATTGGGAGAAATGTCACTTCATGCTAATAACTGGTATTATTCTTGAACACATTATATAATCAGAAGGTATTGAGGTTGACAAATTTAAAATTGAATTAATTGTCAATTTGCCAACGCTAAAGACTGTAAAGGAGATTAGATCATTTTTAGGACATGCTGGTTTTTATAGAAGATTTATTATATATTTGTTTTTCTGTATAAATTATATATGGGCAAATACTCAGAAATGTATTCATACATTTATTTTTGAATAATGTATATCATTATAAAATACTAAAATAATGTTTAAATTATATTTAATGTAAATTATATCTAGATTTCCAAATATTAAGCTAAGTAATAATATTTTTTTAGATGTTTATCTACAAAAACAAAAACCAAAATACCAAATATTATTTTATATAAATTAATAGAAGACTTTCATATATTAAGCTAAAGTAATGCATATTGTTTAGATAATTATCCATGAATAAAATATACACTCCAACATACAAGTATATATATGAATATTAACGTAAAATTACTATTAATAATGAAAAGATGTTGACGTTTATTATTATTTATTCTTATATTTTAATGATGTTAGGATCCCTAATTAATTGTTATAACTCCTAAAAATAAATATTAAATATATAATTCACTACTTATGGCTAATATTTCATGTCTACGTAAATCACTTTATTTGACTCTATGATTATAAGAGTAGGTATAGGTATAAGAAAAAGAGTTATAATTTGTATTTTGAAGTTAAAAAATGAAATCAACTTTATTTATTTATTTGTAGTATGTTATATTTTAAAAATTAGGCTACGCAATATAAATTGTTTAGATATTTACCTATAAATACAATATACACTATAACATATTATACACTCTTGTCTTAGCAAAGATAGTAAAATGATAATATATAGTTAAGTTTTAAAAAAAAATAATTATATACATTTAGTTATATATGATAAAACAAAATAAGACTATGTAGTATTATATGAACAAAGATAATTTATGATATACACTACAATATATTATGCACTATTATATTAGGGAAGATAATAAATGATAGTTTATATTTTAATATGAGAAAAATTAAACTATTAAAATCATTTTTAATTGTAATATATTATATAAGTTTGCAACTGTATTTATACATTTGTTTTTGTGTATAAATTATATATGGGCAAATACTCATAAATGTATTCATATATTTATGTTTGAATAATGTATATCAATATAAAAAACTAGAATAATGTTTAAATTATATTTAATATAAATTATTTCTAGAATTCCAAATATTAAGCAAAGTAACAATATTTCTTTAGATGTTTATCTACAAATACAAAACTAAAATACCAAATATTATTTATATAAATTAATAGAAGACCTTCGTATATTAAGCTAAAGTAATGTATATTGTTTAGATGTTTATCCATAAATACAATATTCACTCCAACATATAAGTATATATATAAATATTAACGTAAAATTACTATTAATAATCAAAAGATGTTGACGTTTATCATTATTCAATCTTATTTTTTAATGATGTTAGGATCCCTAATTAATTGTTATAACTCCGGAAAACTAATATTAAATATATAATTCACTACTTATGGCTAATATTTCATGTCTACATAAATCACTTTATTTGACTCTCTGGTTATAAGAGTAGGTATAGGTATAAGAGAAAGAGTTATAATTTGTATTTTAAAGTTATAAAATGAAAGTAACTTTACTTATTTATTTATAGTATGTTATATTTTAAAAATTAGGCTATGTAATATATATTGTTTACATATTTACCTATAAATACAATATACACTATAACGTATTATACACTCTTGTATTAGCAAAGATTATAAATGATATATAAAGTTAAATTTAAGAAACAATTATTTATATATATTTAATTTTTAGATAATTTAGTTATATATGATAAAACATAATCAAACTATGTGGTAATATATTAACAAAGAAAAATTATGATATACACTTAGGGAAGATAATAAATGATAATTTGTATTTTAATATGAGAAAAATTAAACTATTAAAATCTTATTTAATTGTAATATATTATATTAGTTTGCATCTTTATTTATATATTTTTTTTTCTGTATAAATTATATATGGGCAAATACTCAGAAATGTATTCATATATTTATTCTTGAATAATGTATATTATTATAAAATACTAAAATAATGTTTAAATTATATTTAA
Source organism: Paulownia fortunei (assembly GCA_019321725.1). NCBI lineage: Eukaryota > Viridiplantae > Streptophyta > Magnoliopsida > Lamiales > Paulowniaceae > Paulownia > Paulownia fortunei. The sequence goes on along the minus strand of CM033122.1, from coordinate 11,816,397 downwards.
TATAAATTATATCTAGATTTCCAAATATTAAGCTAAGTAATAATATTTTTTTAGATGTTTATCTACAAATACAAACCAAAATACCAAATATTATTTTATATAAATTAATAGAAGGCTTTCATATATTAAGCTAAAGTAATGTATATTGTTTAGATATTTATCTATGAATACGATATACACTCCAACATATCAGTATATATATGAATATTAACATAAAATTACTATTAATAATTAAAAGATAATATTAGAATATTAACGTAAAATTCTATTATATATACGTGTAAAAGATAATATATCAATATATATATGTAATGGCCATTTAGATATTTATCTTTTATTTTCTTATGTTTATTATTTATATGATAATTTATTTAATTTTAATTGTACTACACATTATGTGAAATATAGTAATAAATATAAGTAAAATATAATAGATATTATATATATGCATAAAATATAATATGTCAATATATACATGTAATTTCCCATTAGATATTCTTCTTTTAATTAATTTATTATTTATTCAATTTAATTGTACTATACATTAATATAAATATAGTAGATAAAATGTACTTCTATAAATATAAATTAAATGTAAAAAATTTGTAATATATATATATATATGTAAATGCCCTTTAGATATTTATCTTTTAATTTATTATTTATATATAAGTAAATGCGCATAAATGTATTCATATATATATTTTTATAATATATATAAATATAAAATACTAGAATAATATTTAAATGCAAAATATATGGTATAAGATATTTCTAAAATTTAAAATATTGAGGAAAGTAATAATATTTCTTTAGATATTTATCTATAAATACAACTATACACTAGTAAGGTAATAAAGTTTAATATGTTTTATATTCATATACTTTCATATATAAAATTCTAAAATACAATGTCTAATTAACAAATATTATTTTATATAAATTAATAGTAAAATTTCAAATAATAAACTAACTAATATAAATACACTATTATTAGTAAAGATAATGAATGATAATATATAGTTAAAAATTAGAAATATATATTTGTATATAAGATACACATAATATTAAACTATTAAGTTCATTGTTAATTGTAATATATTATATATCTTTGCAAATGTATTCATGTATTTATTTTTGTTTAGAATGATATATCTATATTTAGATATTATACATAAAAATAAAATTTACTTCCACTAATATAAATAAAATATAATAAATTTTTTGTATTATTGTATAAAATATATTATATTAATATATAGATATATGTATATGGCCATTATGCATTCATATATTTGTTTTTAAATTACTATAAATATTAAAATAACTATTTTAATACAAAATAAATATTATGTAAATTATTTGTAGAATTTTTAATAGATGTTTATATATAAATACAAATGCACACTAGTAAATTAAACTATAACACATTCGAGGTTCGTGTACATTCATATAAAAAAACTTAAATACAATGTCTAAATACCTATTATTATTTTATATAAATTAATAGTAGAATTTTAAATATTAAGCTATGTAGTATATATTGTTTCGATATTTACCTATAAATACAATATACACAATTGTATTAGCAAAGATAATAAATGATAATATATAAATTTAAGAAAATTTTACTTTTATATATTTAATTCTTTAGATAGTTTAGTTATATATGATAATAAGACTATGTAGTATTATATTAACAAAGATAATTTATGACATACACTACAACATATTATACACTATTATATTAGTGAAATAATAAATGATAATTTATATAATTAATATGAAAAACTTAAACTATTAACTTTATATTTAATTGTAATATATTAAATTGTTGCAACTGTATTTGTATATTTGTTTTGTGTATAAAATATATATATGCAATACTCATAAATGTATTAATATATTAATTTTTGAATAATAAAATACTAGAATAATGTTCAAATACAAAATATATATTTTATATGTATTATTTAAAGAATTTAAAATATTAAGCTAAGAAATAATATTTCTTTAGATGTTTATCTACAAATCCAAAACTGAAATACCAGATATCATTTTATATAAATTAATAGAAGACTTTCAAATATTAAGCTAAAGTAATATATATTGTTTATTTATTTTCAATATCAATAAATACAATATATAAGTATATAACATATATAACGTAAAATATATAATAATCAAAAGATGTTTACATGTATTACGTAAAATTACTATTAATAATCAAAAGATGTTTACATGTATTATTATTTATTCTATTTTTTAATGGTGTTAGGACCCCTAATTAATTGTTATAACTCCTACAAGATAATGTTAAGTATATAATTAACTACTTATGGTTAATATTTTATGACTATGTTAATCACTTTATTAGACTCTATTTTTATAAGAGTCGGTATAGGTATAGGAATAAGAGTTATAATTTATATTTTGAGGTTATAAAATAAAAGTAACTTTACTTATTTATTTATAATGTGTTATATTTTAAAAATTAGGCTAAGTAATATATCTTGTTTAGATATTTATCAGTAATTATGATATACACTAACAACATATAATAAACTTTTGTATCGGAAAAGATAATAATGTTAATATATAGCTCAATATAAGAAAAAATGTACTATTAACTTCATTTTCAATTTTAGTATATTATATATGCTTGCAAATGTAGTCATATATTTATTTTTGTATATAATGATGTATATTTATTTAGATATTTATCTTTTAATTATTTAGTATGTAAAATATAAATTATTTATTATTTGGTATACATAATACTAAAATAAAAAAAAACTAAAATGTAATTATCTTTTATTTTATTTATTATTTGGTATACATAATACTAAACTGTTAAATTAATTGTACAATACATTGCATTAAATATAGTAGATAAAAATGTTTTTCCTTAAATTTAATTAATATATAATAGATCATATATACGTGTAAAAGATAATATATCAATATATATATGTAAAGGCCATTTAGATATTTATCTTTTATTTTCTTATGTTTATTATTTATATGATAATTCATATACTTTCATATATAAAATTCTAAATACAATGTCAAAATACCAAATATTATTTTATATAAATTAATAGTAAAATTTCAAATTATAAATACACTATTATTTTATATTATTTTATATCTATAAATACACTATTATTAGTAAAGATAATGAACGATAATATATAATTAAAAATTAGATATATTTATTTGTATATAAGATACAAATAATATTAAACTATTAAGTTCATTGTTATCATTGTTAATTGTAATATATTATATATGTTTGCAAATGTATTCAAGTATTTATTTTTGTTTAGAATGATATATCTATATTTAGATATTATATATAAAAATAAAGTGTACTTTCGTTAATATAAATAAAATATAATAAATTTTTTGTATTATTATAAAATGTACTATATTAATATATAAATATACAAAATAAATATTATGTAAATTATTTGTGGAATTTTAATACATGTTTATATATAAATACATATAGTACACTAGTAAATTAAACTATAACATATTCGAATTTCGTATACATCTTATAAAATACTTAAATACAATGTCTAAATACCTAAATATATTTTATATAAATTAATAGTAGAATATAAATATAAAGCTATTAATATATATTTGTTTCGATATTTTCTATAAATACAATATACATAATTGTTAACAAAGACAATAAATGATAATATACAGTAAAATTTA